>LOJH01006455.1:12357-31423 GCA_001685095.1 Ellobius talpinus
ACACACACACACACACACACACACACACACACACACACACACACCACTCATCAGCATCATTCTCACACTCAGCTTTTCAAAAGAAATTAGGGACTCTAAACACATGCATGTCATGGAAGGATAAATGCCAGAGACAGAATGTTGAGTTAGAGACATCTGTGACCTGATGTAATCACCCTGCTGTCTACTTGGCTGAACTAGTCTAGTTCCTCAGCTTTTCTGGACGTCAGTTCTCTGCAGAATTCATTTGTGACTAAAGGTTGCTTAACATAAAAGTTTCACTGCCTCTGAGTTTGCACCCATGCCTGGCGCGTCTCAGTGCAAATGGAGTGCTGTAGAGCTGTAAGCTGTGTTTATTAAGGGTCATGATGCAGGTTCAGTTACTGGTGTGCTGTAAGAGTCACTGTCTTGCATTTTTCTTTCTGCTGTCAAGAGGGAAGCGTATGCACCTCGGATATTTTTTGAGGCTTCCAGACCTCCATGGTTTACTCCCAGGTCGCAGCAAGACTGCTCTGAGTACCTCAGGTTTCTGCTGGACAGGTACAGAGTATTTTAAACTTCTTTAAACTGTGTCTTCTCTTAGTACTTTAGTGCCTCTTAATGCTGATTTTAGCTTTAAAGCATACTTTTTCAGAATTGATCTTTAAAATACCCTTGTGTTACTTTGTGTTTTTAAGGTTTTTCTTTGTTTTTAATTTGGTTTTTGTTTTGGATGCTTTCACTTTAAAGTACCTGTTCAAACATAGTAGAAGATTCGTAAGGGACCCTACAAAATCTGTTGAGTCCTCCCATTTTTTTCACTACATATCTATGGGAGCTCAGCTTTTCTTCACATATTTCATCTTTAAAAAGCAGATATCAGTAAGAAAGGTTGCAGTACAGATACCAATATCCAGCTGTCTTCTATGAAGCCAGATGCTTAGAATACTTACAAAGTGTGAAGGAGTGCCATTCATTTAAAAATGATGCATATTAATATGTAATAGATTCATGTTTAAATATTGTTTTATATATCATTCTGTTTTTATATACTAAATATATATATACATACGTGTATACATATATATGCACATATATATATACACGTGTGTGTGTGTGAGTATGTGTGTTTTGGTTACTTTTCTAACACGATAAAATACCATGGCCAAAATCAACTTTAAGAGAAAAGGTAATTTTGGCTCACAATTGCAGAGAGCATACAGTCTGTCAGGGCAGAGAAGGTATGGCAGCAGGAATTTAAGGTCGGCCTGGCAATTGAGAAGCAGAGTGAACACAAGAGGTGGGGCCAGGCTAGAAAGACTTCAGAGCTGAGGCAATGTACTACAGCAAGGAAGGCTACACCTCCTAAATGTTCCATGACCTTCCATAACAGCGCCAACTTGGGGCACTGATTCCTTAGGGTTTGTTTCGGTTTTGGTTTTTTTAATGATTATAAAGGGACCCTGAGACCAAAACCTTTTAAGAGCCAATTTGTAATTTTAAGGGTTTGGTAAGTTATAGTGTCTTTTTACCACTTAATAATAAAACATATCAGTGCATTTCTCTGTCTTTGTTCCTTTCTGTAGTATGACTGACTAGTAAAGTTAGGTGGGCTCAGCCTGCACAGCCTGCCTTCTTCCCTACAGTCAGTCAGTGGTTTCTTGGTGCTAGGCTGCCAAGACATCAGGCACATGGAGAGGTGTGTGAGACAGTGCAGCAGCCATTGTAGCTGGCTTCAGTGGGACGTGGGCTGTAAGACAGCAGTGCAGGGGCAGCAAAGTGAACGTAGAGTCCCGGGTAGTCCTCTAAGGCTTTCCTGGACTCTCCCGTTCATACTCTTGATGAAAAGAGGAGAAAACAACTTTAAATTGAGCTTTTTACTGGATTAAATTAACATATTTCTATAAGCCATCAAGATCTCAAAATATAAGTAGCATTAAACTTGGCTATGTGGTGATGTACCCTCCTGCAGGCTCCATGAAGAAGAAAAGATCTTACGCGTGCAGTCCTCATATGAGCCTTCGGAAGGTCCGGGCTGTGCTGACACTTCTTTACAGGAAGTGTCCAGTAAGGCAGCTGCAGCCACAGGATCTCCGGGCACCAGTGCTGGTGAGGAGAAGACTTTAGTAGAGAGGATGTTTGGAGGGAAGCTGCGGACCCATGTCTGCTGCCTGAACTGCAGGAGCACCTCACAGAAGCTGGAGGCCTTCACGGACCTCTCGCTGGCCTTTCGCCCTGCCCCTACTGTGGAAGACTTGTCTTTTCAAAATCCAGCTTCCTTACCCAGTGCACAAGATGATGGCCTAATGCAAACCAGTGTGGCTGACCCAGAGGAAGAGCCAGTAGTTTATAACCCAGCTACAGCTGCTTTCGTCTGCGACTCGATTGTGAATGAGAGAGTATTAGGCAGTCCTCCTGTTGAATTTCATTGTGCAGAAAACAATTCTGTCCCTAGTGAGTCTGCAAAGATTCTCATCAGTAAGGATGTGCCTCAGAATCTAGGAGGTGAAGCCACACCTTCAGTAACTGACTTAGTAAACTATTTTCTGGCTCCAGAGATTCTGACTGGTGACAACCAGTACTATTGTGAAAATTGTGCCTCTCTGCAGAATGCTGAGAAAACTATGCAGATCACAGAGGAGCCCGAGTACCTTATTCTTACCCTCCTGAGGTTCTCGTATGACCAGAAGTACCATGTGAGAAGGAAAATCCTAGACAATGTGTCACTGCCACTGGTTTTGGAGTTGCCAGTTAGAAGAACTGCTTCCTTCTCTTCCTTGGCAGAAAGTTGGTCTGTAGATGTTGACTTTACTGATATTAATGAGAACCTAGCTAAAAAATTAAAGCCTTCTGCAACTGAAGAAGCTTTCTGCCCCACACTAGTGCCCTACCTATTAAGTTCTGTTGTTGTGCACTCTGGGGTGTCCTCTGAAAGTGGACATTACTATTCTTATGCCAGAAACATCACAGGTACAGAGTCTTCATACCAGATGTGCCCCAAGTCTGAACATCTGGCATTAGCCCCCTCCCAGAGTTGTTTACTAGGGGGAGAAAGCCCCAGTGCAGTCATTGAACAGGACTTGGAAAATAAGGAAATGTCACAAGAGTGGTTTTTATTTAATGACAGCAGGGTGACATTTACTTCGTTTCAGTCAGTCCAGAAAATCACAAGTAGGTTTCCAAAAGACACAGCTTATGTGCTTTTGTACAAAAAACAGAACAGTGCTAATGGCTTACACAGTGACAATCCAGCCAGTGGTGTCTGGGTCAGTGGAGACCCACCACTACAGAAGGAGCTAATGGATGCCATAACAAAGGACAACAAACTGTATTTACAGGTGAGTTGCAAATACAACTGTCATTTCTGGACAGTATAAATAATAGGAAGTTAGTCTGATGCCCTAATTTTAAACTGAACACATTTTCCAAGGATACTGAAGCTTAAGTCTGGATTTATATATTTCAGCTTATTGTAAATGTAGTGTGAAAGGTGTCACTTATATGCAATATAGAAGACTGACTTCAGAACTTTGTCTCGGTTGTTTATAGCTGCAAAAGATGTCCTTTTAATTAGAAAACATCATAAAATCGTGCCATACAGAAACAGTTTATTGGAATGTAAATGTCCTGCTTCCCCTGTCCCTGAGTGCCACCGCAGGGAAAACACCTGCTAACTTTCCTGTTTTTATTTACTGTGGGGAGTGGTGCACACATGGAAGTCAGGGACAACTCAGTAGAGCCAGTTATCTCCTTCTCCCTCTCATGGGGTCTGCTGAACTCAGACTTTAGGCCTGCAGAGCAGGCACTCCGAATCACCTCACCATCCCACAGCTCAGTTTTCCAATTCCTGAAGGCTCTTTCCTGTAGTGTTTTAAGGAACATTTATTGACATTCAGATGGATCAGATGAACTAAAATGAGCATGTGAAGGATATCTGTTCTTGAAGGGTCTGCCACAGAGCCAAGGGCTGATAGAGAACATGTACTGGAAAGTCGAAGCTGTGGACTAACATTTCATGAGAGATAAATTCATCTATGGATATTTTTTAAGAAACTGTTTCCTTTGTGAAATTTTCAAACTTGTGTCAGCAAAAAGAGCGGGCAGAAGCTAGGAGTGGTGGTGGTTTTTGTATGCCTGCAGTCCAGCACTAAGGAACTGCAGGCAGGAAGATTGCGATTTGGAGACAGGCATATGTCACGTAAAGAAACCCAGTCCCCAAAACAAAAAAAGGATCAGCAGTAATTCACCAAAGAAATTACGGGAATAATAAGTGGCTAGTTCAAAAATTCTATGAGCTTAAAGGTAACTTTTTTAAAGTTTTCTGTTTTAAGTTCACAGAACCCATAAAATATTAGAAGGGAATAAATGAGCCATTAACAGATTTTTATGGAAAATTTTTTTCAGAGGCTTTCAAATTTACTGAACTATAAAATATCCAAAGGATGATACATGATAAATTTTAGAGGGGTATGGCAATGTTTTAGAGTGTTGCAAGCATTAATTGACTTTAAAAAAATAATTAGAATTTTAGAACTGGACTGATTACCATTAATACCCATTCTTGTGGCTTCATATCCAGGTGAAAAAGCAGGATGTGTCCATCTCCCTGGCCTTGTGTCACTTGACATTGTGAATCACCACAGTGTTTAGATGTCAAAGAGGGAGAAGGAAGAGCAGAGGGTTCAGTTGCAACAGAAAAATCTACAGCACAAACCGTACACTAGTGCAAGGCCCACTACACCCTTCCCTTGTAAACAGATTATCAGTGTTACAAGGTTTATCCGTCATTGGACTGGCAAGCGTGCTTTATGGCCACAGCTGCTCCTACTTGGAATGCAGTCCAGATCCTTGTGTTCTGGCTTACCCATTCCCTCTGGCCACATGGCATTTGAGCGTGAGTGGCCCTTTTCCCTGTTCTTTTAGGGTCCAGTTTTACATCCTGCCCGATGACTCTGCCATTATCTATTCACAATTGCTCTTTGTAAAACTGAATAATGACCTTTTTACAATTTTTACTTTTTTTTGCATGAGCGCATATACACACACACACACACACACACACACACACACGTGTGTGTTGTTAACGTGGAAATGAGAACAGTTTATGGGAGTCATCATCACTTTGCCATGTGGGTTCCAGAAATACTCCAGTTTCCAGGCCAGCTCACCTTCCCAGTAACTACTGTTCTAAAATAAGAGTATTAGGATTTATTTAGCACCTAATATGCACTTGGCACAAAGATATCTCTGATTTCCTGGTAAGCACTCTATTAAACTAGTAGGAAAGAGTCCTAAGTCCCACTGTAAGAAGATAGTTTCATTTTACTTCTCAGTGTTCCTTGAGATTTGCCTGACTCTTTAAGTAGTCTAAGGGATCAGCAGGAAAAATCCGGGCCTTTAGTAGTGTTGCGCTCACACACTTCCAAAATGCATCATAGCTGTTAAAGACTGCCGTTGGATTAGGAAGTTTCCCCTTCCTTAGTTGTCAGGTGAAATAAATAGTAGCAGTGACTTCGGGGTCTGTCAGTCTGCAACTAACTACGTGAGGAATTTGCACTCTACCTTCTTTCCGCCAAGGGTGCTTGTGTACTTCGTTTGTGTGCCTAAGTGATAACTACTTTAAAAGAAAAAAAAGTCAGTTTTTATTTTATCATATTTTATTTCTGATTTTTCGAGACAGGGTTTCTCTGTGTAGCCTTCGCTGTCCTGGAGCCCACTGGCCTAGAACTCAGAGGTCCACCTGCCTCTGCCTCCCTAGTGCTGGGATTAAAGGCGTGTGCCACCATGCCTGGTTTGATGTCAGTATTTTCTAATGAAGGGTACTTGGTAAAGACTAAGATGGTGTTAGAAGATTTGTATATGTGCTATGTTCATCCCTTGTATATAGCTTTTTAATTTCATAAACATTACTTCTAATTTTAGGAACAAGAGTTGAATGCTCGAGCCCGGGCCCTACAAGCTGCATCTGCTTCATGTTCATTTCGGCCCAATGGATTTGATGACAATGATCCACCAGGGAGCTGTGGGCCAGCTGGTGGAGGGGGTGGAGGAGGATTTAATACAGTTGGCAGACTCGTATTTTGACCCTGAGAGAATTGAAAATGCATCTCTGGTCACAAAACATCCAGTACAGTGGCTGTTAAAATGTCAGGCTGTGACGGATAGCATATCTATCTTTTATTTTTCTTTTCATTAGACCCAAATACTTTAAGAAAACACACTCAGTGTTTTATTTTCTTAAAATACAAAATGCATCATGGGAAAAAAATCTACCTCTTAAACTTCCATTTGCATTTATGGTTAGACATGCTTGACCAAAAATGTTGAGAGGGAAAAAGCATACCTGGTCCCTAATTAAGCTGCATTAAATTTGGTAGAAGGATTTAAATGGTGTATTTTCGGTTTTACTGAATGAAAATAATCAATTTAGCATTATTTATAAAAGAATTGATGCTAGAGGTTCAATATATATATGTTGTTTTAAGAAAAAATGAAAATCTTTGTTTCTGGTAGAATTACCCCATTATTAAATTCAAGTCTTTGGAAACAGTAAAGATGACCAGTCTCTGGAGGCAATAACAGTTTAAACTTCAGCTGCCAGACTTGGGGCCTGCGCATGCTGTCCTCAGCATCACCCTTGGTTTAAGAACTAGTGTCTTTTAAAGGATTATTTACACACACGGTGAGTGAATTTACAGAAGGTGCATGACCCTGTAAGGGCAGTGTTTTTAACCTGACTTTGTAGTATTTCCAGTTGTCCAAGGACTTTAAAATCCTGTTTTAGGGAGTGTATCTCTTGTGTGTTTCACAGGAGTTGAATCCTGTATGTGCCTTGCAGTACTGTAATTCAAACATAGGTATCTTTGGCTGCAGAAAGTTTTCTAAAACAAAATGTTAGGAAGTAAATTTTGTGCTAACATTAAAATTATAATTTTTAAAGGTATTAGATTTTTTCAGAAGTAAAATCTGACGGTTCTAAAGCAGTAAATGTGATGGTAAATTTCTAACTCTTAGAAAAATTCAGAGGAAATGAAGCTAGTTTAAGTAAAAGATCTTCAATTGATTTGTTACTGAATCCTCAAAACATTAAACATTGATAATGTTTAGAGTTGTATATTTGGGATTTTTTTCTTTATTTGAGACTCATGCCTTATAGACTCTGCTTCAGAGAGTACTCAAATGCCTCACCCCGCCATCCCTACCCCTTCACCCCACCATCCCTACTGTTCTTTTTTGGTTCTGAGGTGTTTCTTGTATGGGGGAGGGAGGGTTCTTTTTATTTTCTTTTGGCCTAGAAACTGGAAACATGTCAGTCCTCCTGGGTCTTGATTATATAGTACTCAAGCGTTGTCCCAAATACCCTTCTTCCTGGCTCTTTTAACACATCCATGGCCATGTATTGTTCTGAAGATTGATCACGTGTTTATTTTGAAAACACTTTAAGGAAATAATGGCCTTTGGTGACTTGAGGTTTATCTTTTTCCCAGCTTTTGTGGCAGTGAATAAGAACAACTCCTCATCTTCATCCTGCTGCCCCCACCCTCCCTGTTTCCAGTCACCAGGGAGACTCTAAACACAGGCTGTTAGAGCTGGCTTCCTCCAGTCCTGACAGTGCTTTCCCCAGTTACCCTGTGTTCAGTTAGCCAAAGGCTGAATGCTGACTATAACCAGATTGTGTCAGTCTTAGCATTGCGGAAATTGGATTAAAATTGGGTGGAGGTGCTTCTGGAACTTCCACAGAGGCAGTAAGCTCCCAGTTCCACCTGTGACTGTCAAATATTTCAAGGATTTTATGTGTCAAAACATGATTGCATGATTGCAAATGAGAAAGTGTAAATTCTAGTAGTAGTAGTAGTAGTAGTACTAGGATTGTGCAAATTTTAGTTGGATAACCAATACCAAAGTTGAGGGCTTTCTTTTAAGATGAGAAACAGCTTGCCGGATTCATGTGTTTGGAAAGCGAGAAGCCCGTTCAGCTGAACTTAATAAGGTGACACCCTGCACTGACCTGCCCCTCACACATCTGTTAGTGCTGCCTCATTTATACACTGTCACCGGGCCTCTCTGTCTCCAGTACCTCCATGTCCTTCCCATGCTCTTTGTGAATGTTGTTGAGCTCTCATGTTAAAGACGGAGCAGAGGACCATTGGTATTTCTCTTCAGTGCAAGACAGATCAGATGAAACTACCATCGCTACTAAAGAGAGTAATGTGTTAGGCTTCACTATGCACCAAATATAAAGCTAGACATGCAAGTCTGTGCCTCTGAAAGATACCTGCTGATACGCTGCAGAAGTTGGGATATTTTTCTACAAAGAAATAGGCACAAAGAAATATATATAGGGTATGATCTTGCAGGCCCTTTTAATATGTCTTTAGTAGATGGATGTTCAACTCCTGACATTTACATAGCCATCTGGAGGAATGATCCTGGCTCATTCTCCAAGTATCATCCATTTGAATAGCCAGAGACTGTCTATACCTTAAGATGCCGTTAGAATCCTTTGATGGAGAGACAAGAATCCCTCTTTGTGTCTTAGAGGTCCTGGGATCTTTCTGACAGTTTTAAGCAGCCCATTAAATCGCATCAGGGAAGAAAAAAAAATTTAGTCTTAAATCTATAATAATGGGAGTCAGTGTATAAAGGTGCTTGCCACCGATCCTGAGGACCTGACTTCAATTATTCAATCTTCATGATCCACCTGATGGAAAGACCCAACGTCCACACACATGCCATGGCACAAGCACCCACCCACATACATATACACACTAGAAATAAAAATGTGTGATTTCCTTTGCTCGTTTAAGTATTTTTATGATGGTGTTATCTACAAAAATACTTCTTTTCACATACTACCCCTTTAATTCTGTCCTTCAATAAATGGAAACTAGAAGCATATTCTGTGCCCAGCACACTGTAAGAAAAAAGTTGGTACAGTTTGTCCAGTTACTGGAAATCAACACTTTGCCATTTGTTTTGTTCAAAGTGTGTACATTACGTAGTATGCTTTATATAATCTACATATACTTTTTAGTATATGTACTTTTTAGGGGAGTGTTTCAAAGAAAGTAATACCATGCATTTATGTGCCATCCTTTATCATACCGTAGTTCAACTAGCAGAGTGCCTGCCTGGTATTTGAAAATCCCTGCGTTTTATTTCAAGCACCCACCCATAAACCAGTCTTAGTAGCCCACATCTTTAATCTCAGTGGAAGCAAGAAGATCAGAAAGAAGTTCAAGGTTGTCCTCAACTACATAGTGAATTCAAGGCCAGCCTGGGACAAAGGATATCCTGTCTTTTAAAAAAAAATTGTGCTTTATATATTTCACTGTTTATAGTATTTTGTCTATTGAGTTTGGATTTGTGAAACTATTCCTGAGGTGGGAAAGGTTATCTGTGTTTTATTTTAAAATACCCAAGAAGTGTTCACTGTTAATAAAACTTGAGTGGCATCACCGGAAGAGTCCTGGAACAGAGGCCCAGGAAGTCAGAAATAGGAGGCATCCTAGATGAACCAGGATGCTCACTGTGCACAGACTGAGCAGACCTGCCCAGCTGCTGCTTCTCTGTTGGGCTGATTTCCTTTGCTAAGTTAATGTTTGTACAGAGTCCTTTTTTAAGAAATGAATGAACCTCAAAATAACTAGGTTTTTTTTGGTTTGATTTGGTTTGATTTAGTTTTGGTTGTTTTGGATTCAAAGTAAACAGTGCTTTTAAAAGATCCCTTGTTTACTGCAGCTTCCCCAGGCAACGATAATTTCCTATAGAAGTAACTTTAAAAGAAATGAGAATTAACAGTTCTATAAACTCAACAGCCCAAGTTTCAAGGCATTCAGCAGTCATTATGTAAAACCTTTAGCCCAGTGTTACATAACCAGTGTGGATTTAACATTAAAAATAGAATCTAAGAGTCAGCCAAGTGTACTGCCAGCTCTTGTCAGTGTCTGTTAGAGCCTGCAGTTGTTTTTCTCTTAATAGATAGATTTTGCCTTGTGTGCTACACACCAACACACATATAAACCCCATACACTTGCCCCCCCACGTTGATTTGTGGGGGATGAAACGCTTGCATTCACCTGCTAGATTACTGGGATGGGGGTTGGTTGGTTTTTTGCTTGTTTTCCACATTGTGCTGTTATTAAAATCACTTGGAATCTGGGTGTAGAGTCACATACCTGTAATCCGAGCTCTTAGGAGGCAGAGGCAAATGGATCTCTGAGTTCAAGGCCAGCCTGGTCTATGTAATGAGTTCCAGGACAGCCAGGGCTCTGTAGAGAGATCCTGTCTCAAAAAACAAGTCAGCCAGTGGTCACAGTGCCTCACACCTTTAATCCCAACACTCAGGAAGCACCAAGGAGGAGTGTGTCTATGAGGTCAAGGTCAGCCTGGTCTACAGAGCTAGTGCCAAGGCGGCCAGGGCTACACAGAGAAAATATAAGCAGACAAAGCAAAAAAAAAATCACTTGGGAAGCTTTTTAGAAATAATCCATATCCAGGCCTCATCCCAGACCAAGTAAATTATGTGAGCACAGGACATCTTCATATGAGGATGTGGATTTAATGTGAAGGCTGAGTTGAGCTTAGGGCCAGAGACGTCTTCTTCCTGGGGCTTCCCTCCAGGAAGACTATCCTAAGGTTAAGTGTTCATGTGTGTACTGTAGAGTGGCAGATATTTTTTATTTCGCACTAGCTCCATATTGGACTCACGCCCATAAACAACATTAGAATGAGGATTTTACTCACGTCTTCAAAACTAGAGTCCCCAACAATTTTTCAAGAATAAACATCTAGAAAATTAAATTCATAATGATCAAAATTACCATTCAAGTTATCAGGAAAATGTCTTTTTCACTCACACTCAGGTAAAAATCTACTGGATCTAAAAATTAATGGAAAAGAGGGAAAATGCAAACTAGAAGCTTAAATGTAAAGAAAAAACATGTGGAGAGAAATGGAAGATCCACAGTAGGAAACTCCAAAGCTCCCTAAGCCACCACCATCTTGTTACTTAGAAGCAGTAATAGAGGACTAGAGAGATGGGTCAGAGGTTAAGAGCACTGGCTGCTCTTCCAGAGGTCCTGAGTTCAATTCCCAGCAAACACATGATGGCTCACAACCATCTGTAATGAGATCTCATGTCCTCTTCTGGCGTGCAGACAGAACACTATATGCATAATAAATAAATAAATCTTGAGAGAGAGAGAGAGAAGAGGAAGAAGATGAAGAAGAAGAGGAGGAGGAGGAGAAGAAGAAGAAGCAGTAATAGAGAAAATCCTCCAGCAGCCAGAGAAGAACATACATCGAACCAAGTTCAGCGAACTGTTCAGAGTTCAGGCCAGCTCTCTTCATGAAGTCCCTGCTGACTTACATACTGTCTTTGTCTTCTTGCTGCTATGGCAGGCCAAGTGCTGTGCACACTGTCAGAAGCATAGTTATCCAAGTTCAAAAATCTCTGACTCAATAAAGACTAGGAACTGTCACCACACAAGCTAGAAGGTCGTAGAATGACATCTGCAAAACATGGGGGGTGGGGAACTCCCAGGAAAAGTATCTAGGAAAATTTTCATAGCAGACATGAATTTTTTTATTTTTTTTTTTTAGCTAGGCAAAGAATTTTATCAACCTTTTCCTAAATGTTATTCCCAAACTTTGTCAGCTTAATTTGCAACAAAGAATGAGTTGTGTAATTAGCAAAAGCTGAAAAGAGCTGCAGTGTTCGGGGGACCAGGCTTAAAAATATTAGAGACCTAGATTTTATCAGATCCATACAAGAATTTTAAAAGCAGTCATGGTCTAAAATGGCAGCTCCTGTACCGTCTGCCAAGTATCGCCTCTTTCAGAATTGCCTCTCCAGTTTCCCTCCTCAGCCTCGTCAGAATTCGCCCGACCTGGAACTTCTTCATGTCTCGGGCAGCCACAAATGGGGCTCTTCATCCACAAACTGGGCAGAGCTTCACAGTCTCCAACTCTAGCCAGACCGTCTGCCCCACGCTAGTGTAGGACATTGGGAAGCATGTCTGTCAGCTGCTTTGTCTCAGGCTGGCCTGTAATGGTGAAGGTTTGCTGCCAGAGACGCCTGAGGTTGTTAAGATGGATCACCCTTCCTTAGTTTGTAAACATGCTCACCTTTTCGATACCAGAGATGCTGCTTGCCTTCTTTAAGAAGTGCAGCTTTTTATTGTCTGTTGTGGCAGTGTGTGAACCACCTTCCTTCTGTGAGTGGCTCCTTTCCCTCCAATGCACTTTTGTGCCTGCAGTTTGGTGAGTTGTTCCTGGTTCCTGACTCGCTTTCATCTTGTTGGAGTGGAAGTGGACCCCTAGGGGGGGCTAGCTTCTGCCTCAGGAGCTCAGGCAGGCCCGCTGAGATAAGGCACACACATTCGGTGATGCAACATAGCAGATGAAGTTGTCTTTCTGGAAGAAGCAGTTACTGTTTTTATTGATGACCAAACACTGAACAAGCAACATAAAGAAGGAAAGACTTCTCTGACTCGGTTTGACAATGTGAACGAACCGTCATCGAGGAGGGGAAGGCATGGATGTGAAAATGGCTGTAAGGTCCGTGGTCCTTGACCTTCCTAAAACTACGACCCTTAAGTTATGATGACCCCCAACCATAAAATTATTGTGTTGCTACTTCATAACTGGAACTTTGATACTGTTAGGAATTGTACTGTGGATATGTGATATGTGACCCCAATGGGGTCTCGACCCACAGCTTGACAACCTCTGCTCTAAGCTCATGGTGAAAGCTTGAGGCTGTTTGCTCAGCTCTAGAAAGATTGGGAAGCAGAGACAGAACAGCAAGTGGGGACAGCCTATAAACTACACCTTATTCCTACTAAGTGGCCCATTTCTTCCATCTAGACTCTGCTCCATAATGGCTCCACAGCTTCCCAAAGAGCACCACCACTTAGGAACCAAGTCTCAAAAGCATGAACACTTCACATCCCAGCTATGGACAGATGTATGTTGTGTGTGAAGCAAAGTTCTTCAGGTCGGTGGGAAGTGCTACCAGGCAGGAACTTAGACCTGCACAAAGAGCATTGGACCTAATTTGTCACCTCCAGTCAGTTTACAAACTGTCCAGGAAAGAAGAGCTTTAGAAAACCCAAAACCGCTGTCCACAAGCAGCCGCTGGACATCCTTCATCTGTTGTGTGTTGGAGATGGATGGAGATGAACCAAAGCAGGATCAGGCAAACCACAACCCATCATTTATAGTTTTAAAATCCAGAATACTGCACATGAAAATATTTAACTTAGATATAGACACTTTTAGAATTAGCTTATTTGAAAAAAAAATAGTCAAGCTCCTCTGTGGTATTGAGAGTAGGAGGGTACCTTTGGGGAAGGAGTGTCTGTGCTGTGGTTTATAGCTGGTTCTCCATTTACTGCGTTGTCTTCCTCTTAGTACTTAGAATATTAATTAATGTCTATCTGTCATACTCTCCAAAAGCTGAACAGTTGACAAGTCTGATACAAGCCTCCTGAGGTGTAAGACTAGAGGGAAGGAAAAATTTAAGGACTTGGAGACTGAGTCAGGAAGATTGTGAGTTCAATGCCAGCCTGGACTACATAGTAAGCCCTTGTGAGAAGAGGGGGAGATAGAAAAGATGATAAACAAAAAGGAAAGAAGAGGAGGGAGAAGCAAGGGAGGATGAAGGGAAGCTGATCCCCCATGAAGGAAAGAAGAGGAGGGAGAAGAAAGGGAGGATGAAGGGAAGCTGATCCCCCATGAAGGTGGAAATGAGTTATTTGCAATCTCTAAGCTAAAATTGAAATGTAAATTAAATAAAATATCAATCCCTTGGGCACACTAGCCACACTTTAAGAGGATATGGTCTCAATGAGCCATGGCTCATGGCTACCCGCCATAATGAATTCAACTCTAGATGGTGGTGTTGAATTGATCACATTTTGTCATTTACACTTCCTTTACTATCTTGTCCATCATCAGGGCACTCTTAAACGATTAATTGCATACATATTATCTAACTAGGAAATAAATGAAGATGCTTAAGAAAAGTATTCTGGGTACCTATCCCAGGAAATGTCTAGCTCAATTTAGAGAATTGATCATAATGAGTTGCAAGAGAGAAACAATGTTGATCGTTTCCCCATGGTTAACACAGCAGTCCCATGAAGTTACTTTTGCTGCTGCTGCTGCTGCTGTTGGCAGCTTATTAGCCAGTCTTTCTGTGGCTATAATAAAGGAATAACTCACAACATGTTCTTGACTCCAAGAGAACACCATGTCTTTCTCATAAGTTTATTTTCATCTCTAATTTGGAGTCATGCTCTTTCTTCCACTCCCTACCAAGGACCCTGGTTTATTGAGATGAACGAGCACAGAGGTGAGTATTTTTCAGGATATTGCCTTATGGTTTTTATGGTCTCAATATCAAAACAGCAGCACATTCCAGGGAAGAGCTCTGCGGCCAGTTCATGTCTCTAGCACAGCGTGTGCTTGGCTAATCCAGGACACATGTTTACAAATCATGCCCGTGTTGTATTTTTGATGATTTCTATTTCTAAAGAACTTCACTTTCAGGTGCAAAAGACATGCTTGACCTTAACTTGGTCGTGCTGGGAGCAATTTGTTCTCAAGCCACAGTCCAGGGTTAATGGGGAAAATACCGAAATCTAGACTCAGAACATGGAAAACTAACTTAGTACTGAAATTGATGGTAGACCTCTGTAGGTCTCTGCTGAGCAATTTCTTTCCCTGGATAGTTTCTGCCCTTTATAGTTTGACTTCTATAACAGCAAAAGCAATTTCATAAGCAGGTTGGCAAATAGACAAAGCGTATTGCTCTCCTCACTGTAGCTGAGATGATAATAATAATAATAATAATAATAATAATAATAATAATAATAATATATAAAACTTGCCTTTCTGGCCAGTGAGATGAGTCAGTAAATAAAGGCATTTGCCAAAAAGTCTGACAGCCCATGTTCAATCGCTCAGATCCACATGGTAGGAGGAGAGAACTGACTCCTGGAAGTTGTCCTCGGACCTCCACACTCATGGCGTGGCATGGCCACACACACACACCACACCACATATCTTAATTAGTCTAATGAAATTTTAAAACTCGTCTCCCAATTTACACAATCTTCCCCTAAACCTCAGCAAAATCATAAGAAAACATTCTAAGCTAAACTTAGACTCTTGCCTTGGGAACTGGTTGTTTGGGATAATCTGCTTTGTCTTCATTGAGGATAGTGGCTGTCAAACAGGTCAGCATTTGTCTGGGACAGTAATTTATTCTGCTTTCACTGGAATGTATTATTAAACCACTATAGTTCGGCATATACAGCGTAAGTATACAACAGGCTAAGTGTGTGTTAATTACTAGTGACAATATAGTAGACCAACTACAATTTGGCCAGTGATCTTCCCAGACCAGCTGCTGAGTCATAATGAGTGCTCGGAACAATTCCTGCATCTGTTTTCCAGGCAACTCAGCATCCATTAACACCTGGAGGATTGATTCTGAAAAATGAGTGTGTGTGATGTTTTTATAGAGGATCTCCATTGGATAGTACTGAACCATTTCTTTGCCAGGATAATGTTTATCCTTTGGGATTTTAGTAATAGCAAAAGCAATTTCACAACTAGATTGCCCCTAGACAAAAGTATATTCCTTTTTCACCCGTAGCTAGGAACACAAAACTGATGGTGATGGTGATGGTGGTGATAACATGGTCATCTTTGGTGACTTTGGTGATAATTCTCATTGCTCCCATTACTCAGTGACCTACTCTCACAGGAATCTAACAGCTTAGAAGCAAAGAGCCCATGCCTGAACGTACCCAAATACACCCACACACACACGTGAGCATCACTTGAACCTTCTTGCCCCTCAGTCATGTTTAAGAGACGTTTTAGTAGGTTCATGGATCCTGTTGTGAGTGGTTGGTTCTGGTGATGGAACCCAGAGCCTCCCACGTGCTAGGCAAGCATCCTCCTTCTGAGCTACACCCTCGACCCTCCTGAAAATGCCATCTCTAACAGATAGGTATCATCAACCCTGTTCTACCATCCATATGTAATAGAATAACAAAGCTGCCCTGAGCCAAACAGAGCCAATAGGGACGCAAACACCCAGAAGATAGGACAAATACATGGGGTCCACTTACAAAGCCTCCTTGCTCTGTCATCTGCCCCTTCCAAGTCAAACACATGGACTAGCTCTCTGCAGAGACTTCACTAACTCTCAGGCAATTCAGCTTCTATGCCTTTCCCCATGTTTTTCTGCACTCTGCTTCCAAAAACAGCCCTAGAGTCTGAAGATTTTCCTTAATAATAATGGTCAAGCATAGGTTTGCTCAGATCACACATTCCTACTGCATGGAATCTTTGAAAACAAAAGTCTGAAATAGACTCCCCAAACCACATGTGTTAAAGACACTTAAGACACTGTTGCTTTAAGACATAGGTGCGCACTAGGAAACACAGACAGGACAGTGTCTTACAGTACCTAACTGGATGGAGAGTTACCTAGAAAACTAATAAAGTATACTTCCAGGTCTCTGTGAGGATGTTTCCAGAAATAATTGGCATGTGATTGGTGAATGTGGAAGACCCACTCTGAACATGAGTGGTGTGGTCTGGGGAATTGAATGGACCCAAAAGCAGAACAATGGCGTGTTATTTACCACCATGCCACTGTGACCAAGTCTCTAACAGCAGCAACTTGGGTGTGTGGGGAAGGTTAGCCCACAAACAGCCATGCCACTATTGCCTCGGCAGGCACATCTTATCTGGCAGATCGGCATTGCAGGGTCCAAGCTGGGTAAGGCTGACGGTGAGTTCTCACCCCCAGGAGCCTATGCAGCACCTCTGCCGCTATCTATGCTAGCCACCAAGGAGAAGGCTTCTAGCTCAATCCCAGCTCGTGTTCTCTGTGCTCTGCATCCTGGGTGTGTGATGTCTTCAGCAAAAGGGGCTTATCATTTAGTTCTAGCAGATGTCTAAGAGCAATGTCAACAGCCTCCATTGTTCTAGCAGCCTCTGAGAGCTTCTGGGCCACAGCTGGCTCCAGGATCTTCATTTAGAGCAACCTGTGGCTTCTGAGAGCAGCACTGTCCATCTATACAGAGTCCCCATTCTGACTCTTCTAATTATGTATTTGTTAGCTTATAAAGCGCTGGACTTCTACATGACTTCCTTATACATTTAGGGGGTTGACTGACCCTCCCCGCAGTCCTTCCCTTTGCCCACCCCCTCTCTTCCCATCCCTGTTTAACTTTACCAGCCCTAGGGTCCCCTTCCACTTCCATATCACTTGCTACACGAAATTTTAAATTTTAACTGCTACATAAAAACATGAAAAGTATGCCTATCAGTGGAGCTCTGCGTATTATTTTGGAACATGTATACTCTAAATTCCAAGTACCCCTCATCTATTTCACCCCAGAATTATTTAAAAATAATCCTAGGCACCACTGAGTCATTAAATATTTTTTAATAATTTCTTTAACTTTATTTTATGTACATTGGTGTGAAGGTATCAGATCTCCTGGAACTAGAGTTACAGACAGTTGTGAGCTGCCATGTGGGTGCTGGGAATTGAACCTGGGTCTTCTGGAAGAGCAGCCAGTGATCTTAACCACTGAGCCATCTCTCCGGCCCCATAAAATATTTCTACTGCTACTATGAAGTTTGAATAATATGTCTCCCATATTCTTGTGTATATGAATACTTGGTCATCAATGAATGGCTTTGTGGGGCGGCTTAAGTAGGGTGGCCTTGCTGGAGTTAGTGTGTCACTGGGGGCATGACTTGATGTTCAAAAAAGATTTGTCCTTTAGAGCTTGCTCCCTCTGCTTCTTGTTTGAGGTTCAAACTGTGAGATTCTCAACTGTTCCTGCTATAAGCAACAGCTCAGAGAAACTAGACCACTCTGTGGACAGAAAAAAAGATTTATTGGGAACCAAACTGCCAAGGCCATGGAGGGGGGCAGCAGAGAGAAAAGCCAAAGGCAGAAAAGCAAGCAGATTTCATATGACAGCAGAAACTGGGGATCTGAGTTGGCACAGGCTGTCCATATTGACTTGGATCGAGGTGCCCTTACGCAGAGTAGTTGACCTTTGGGGGAAGATTAAGGGAAGTTCCTGGCAAGCAGGAGCCCTCATAGGAAATCAACTCTTCTGTGAAACAAACCCACCATTAATTAGGTTTGTTTACCCAATAATAATTCTGCTTACCTGGCCAAAGTCCTTCTGTTTAGACCAATATCACCAGCACTGCCATAGATGGTGGGACGTCTACCTAACACCTGCCACCACATCAGGTACTTGTCACACTCTGCCACTGCAGCAGTGGTGAACCCTCCAGAACCATGAGCCCCAATTAAACCCTTCCTTCAAAGTCACCTTGGCCGTGGTGCTTTTGCTATCTGGTGGGGGAGGGGGGTGTGCAGAGGCACAGGGCCAGGGCAGCATCTCTTGGTGGAGCTGCAGACACAAGCCTTGGCCTGCTTGCCTGTAGGTGCTCAATGGTAGACAGCCAAGAAGAAAACTAAATTCTTCTTGGCCCGAGGCAGAAGGATGGCTGGATTAAGTAGGAGAGAAGTCGTCCAAAGAGTTTACCTTCAAAAATTTGAATCAGGCATTTAGTTTTCTGTCCAGGGCTGGCCTATGTGGGAGGTTGGGTCATCACCCAGAAATGGTCTGTGTGTCCAGCAAGGACAAGCTGACCCTTGCCTCACAGTGTGGTGGCCTGGCTAAGTCCCCAAAGCAGCCACTCCTCTGAACTATTCCACAGTACACACAGGATTATAGTAGTGTGTTCAGAAGATCAGTCATACGAACAAGTAGAGTTGTAAATTAGGTCACCTTCAGATTTCATTTTGTAAATCAGTATTTAAACACTAAGTGATTTAAAACATGAAAAGATATCAATGCTTCCTTACATCATCAGCCTTTCAGGCAGTGTCCTGATTTCTCCAATTGCCTTGCCATGTTTTCTCTTTTTACCCAGGTAATCCGTTTGAATCAAGAACCAAATGTGGAAGCCAGGTAGTGGTGGCGCACGCCTTTAATCCCAACACTCAGGAGGCAGAGGCAGGCGGATC
>LOJH01006456.1:1452-12395 GCA_001685095.1 Ellobius talpinus
TAGTTCCAGGACAGGCTCCAAAGCCACAGAGAAACCCTGTCTTGAAAAAACAAGCAAACAAACAAACAAACAAGAACAACAACAACAAAAAAAACCCAAACAAACGAAAAGCACCCAGTATGCTGGGTCTCAGGAAGCTGGTCCCCTTCCCCTGAAGTGCCCCGCCTGCTACTTGCAGTGAGCAATGTCTTCAACTGCTTAGGCAGCATGCTTACTGTGGCTCAACCCATACACCATGCTGGTTTGGGCTCCCAAGGCTGCCAGTCAAAAAAACACGTGGGCATGCTTTTGTGAGCTCTGCTGGTGACATCAGAGTCTGGGAAAACAGGATAAAGAAAGGCCTACAGGGAGTTCCTCAAATTCCAAACATTTGATCTCAAAAATTGGCAGAAGTTGTCACTGAGACTGCCCCTGCCACTGAGATGGGTAGGCCCCTCGCCCTCTACACCTTCTACCACCGCTGGATTCAGAGTGCTCCCAGGCACTCTATCCACAATTGAAGTGGCACGTCCCCTGGGGGTGGGGGGGGGCAGACTGGCTTCTTCCCGGAGCCAACTGAAGCCCAAAGAGGCCTTTAAAAATACATTGAAGAGTTGGACAACACCCTGCCCCCTTTAGCTCATGAGCTCATTCCTGCTGGGAACCCAGTGACATTACCATTCCTGAGTCTAAGTTAGCTTTCGCTTTAGATTTCATTTTTATATAAACATCCCCCTGCAAAATTCTTCTCACATTCTAAGGGAACGTGTCTGACGAGGCTCCAGTCACACTGATTCTTCATCTGTTCCCTTTGTTAAAATCCCCGCTGGATTCCTGCTCACCCGCTTCCCCATTTCTAGGCAACTCAAGGCAAAGTGTGACTCTTGTTTGTTGTGATTCCATACCAAGCCCAGGCCTTGCTCAGGCTAGGCAAGTATTGTACCCCTAATTTCTGAAATCCCCTCTTCTCGAGGTTCCCTTCTCTGTGCTACATACAAAGCCAGGCCTCCTAAAGATGGAGAAGGGCCCAGCAAGAGGCCAGGAAAGGCGCACACATTTGGGAAGTGGAGGTTGAGAGTAAGTAGATCAAGGGCCTGGCCGAAGGGGCTATTCTCAAATGAGCCTGGAAGGAGCGCGCCCAGGGAACTTGCGACTCTGCCGGAGTTTCCTTTAGCAGATTGCTATTCAGTTTTAAAACACAGCTATGCATCAGGGCTACCACAGTCACGTTGGTGGGCACAGCACGACTCCAAGGAACGCCATTCACACAAACTCAGTCTATTTATCAAAATAATGATGTACTTCTTTCTTCTTCTCCTTCTTCTCCTTTTCTCCTTCTCCTTCTCCTTCTCCTCCTCCTTCTTCTTCTCTCTTCACCCCGGTGCTAAAGGACTGGGTCTCAGGCAAACAAACACCCTACATCTCAGTTACAGCTACTGCTCACTTTTATAGTTCAAAGACACCCTTAGGTTCCTTCCGTGCACTCAGAAACCGAAAGGGGATCCGCGGAAAGCGGGCCAGAGTAATTACCCTATTCCTGCCACGGTAAATATGTGAGCTCAGGCAGTGTCTGTGTTATTCATGTAAACCTGTAAAATAAAAAGCATGAGGCTTAGAGATCTCTAACTAATGGTCTCCCCTCTCCGGGTCTGTCCTCTCTGGTTCTGTCCTCTCAGGGTCTCTCCCCTCATGGTCTATTCTATTCTCCCAGGATCTGGTCTCTCCAGATCTGTCCTTCCGTAGTAATGTTTTATGCCCAGATAAAGATGTATTCTTTGATCAATACATTACACAATGGGGGAGTGGATTGGTTATTTCTTCTATTGATAGTGTTGGGTATTTTAACATGAGGAATGAATATCTGAGGGACAGCAGATATGTTTAACCTGATTTAGAAGTTGCACAATATCTACATGGCTCAGAACATCAAATTACTCTGTGAATATGTGAAATCTCTGATCTTTATTTACTTAGAGAGTGGCTGAGCCATCTTCTTGCCAGTCTCCATCCCCCCACCCCCGCCCCAGCCCACTTCTCTTTTTCTGTTAATTGTTTTTTAGACAGACTCTTGCTATATAGTCTTGACTAATCTTGAACTCAAGGCAGTCCCTGCTTAAGCCTCCCAAATACTGGAATTCTAGGCATATGCCACCACATTGGGAGTTTTGTTTTTATATGCTAGTTTAAAATTTTTGTATGGACATATGGCACATGCCTAGAATCCCAGAACTCAGGCACTGTTTGCCATTGCTATGTGTGCGGACAGACATGCTGTGGCCTGTGTGGCAGTCAGAGGACAACTTTATGGAACTGGTTCTCTCCTTCCACCTTTCTGCGGGTTCCCAGGATTCTGCAAGGCTTATGTGGCACATGCTTGACCCACTGAACCATCTCTCTGGTCCTCAGGGGTTGCTTTTAGTATTAAAAGATAGGACTGAAAACAGAGGCAGGAGAATCACAGGTTTGAGGCCAACCGGGGGATGACATAGTAAAACCTTGGCTCCAAATAAACAAATACACCTGTCTTCGTTTGTATTCTGTTGCTATAATAAAAATACTGACCAAAAACAATTTACCACGTCAGGGGAGAAAGGGGTCGATTTGGCTTATACTTCCATGTTCAGCACTGAAGGAAATCAAGGCAGGAACTGAAGTAGAGACTACAGGGAAACAGCCCACCAGATGGCTCTCCAGGCTCTCACTCAGCTAACTTTCTCATATCTCCCAGGACCACCAGCCTAGGGGATGGTACTACCCACAGTGGGCTGGAACCTCCTACATCAATCATTAATTAAGAAAAAGCCCCCACAGACTTGCTTATAGGCCAATCTGGGAGAGGCATTTTCTCAGCTGAAGTTCCCTTTTCCCAGATGGCCTTAGCTTGTTGACAAAAATCTAACCAGGAAAGCATACATAAATTTATTTAATATTTAATTATTATTAAATATTCATTTATTAAACAAATATTTATTTATTTATTTATTTAGTTTTGGTTTTTCAAGGTTTCTCTGTAGTTTTGAAGCCTGTGCTGGAACTAGCTCTTGTAGATCAGGCTGGCCTCAAACTCATGGAGATCTGCCTGCCTCTGCCTCCCGAGTGCTGGGATTAAGGTGTATACTACCACCGCCCAGCTTATTTTTTCATTTCTTTACAGTGCTGAAGACAGAAAACAGATTCTCTTGCACACTCTCACGAATACTAGGCCAGAACTACATCCCCAACCCCACATAACAGATTCTGAAGCTCAAGGAATACAGATTACACCAACCCTCTTGTCAGTCATTGAAACTATTATAGCGTTACTCTGAAATACAACAATTCAGCTCATAACAGACCCATATTTGAAATTTTGACTTTAATTACTCCTGTATCCCTGTTTTACAAACTGAAGCCGAGTGACATTAGAGCGACCTCATCCTAGCTGTACGATATTCCTGACTGGGTTCCTACCACTGCAGTGGGCTTCATGGTTCCCACCAGTTGCTATAAAAATTATCAGGCTATGCTTCAGGGTAGTTTCCAGAATCTGACAGAAGTGAGACCCGGGCAGCAGGAGACTCATAGAATTCTGCTTTGTCATATGCTGATGTTTGTGTCAGTGAAACCACCGCTATCAACCTGACTAGATCCAGAATCACCTAGGACACAGGTGAGGCACACCTCCACCTCACCATGAATAAGTGTGGTACCATCCAATGGACTGGGAGAGCAGAAGGAATCAAGGAAAAGAAGAAGGCTAGTCTATCGATAGCATCGACACCCGGTGTAGGGTTTCTATCGCTGTGAAGAGACCATGACCATGGCAACTCTTATAAAGGAAAACATTTCATTGACATGGTGGCTCACAGTTTCAGAGGCTCGGTCCGCTATCATCATGCATGTAGGCAGACTTGGTGCTGGCGACATCTTGATCAGAAAGCCACAGGAAGTAAACTGTCACACTGAGTGAAGCTTGAGCAAAAGAGACCTCAAAAACCATCCCCACAGTGACACACTTCCTCCAACAAGGCCACACCTCCCAATAGTGCCATTCCCTATGAGCTTACTGGGGCCAACTACATTCAAACTCCCACAACCCCCTTCTTCCTGGTGGGCCAAGGTGAGTGAGTCAAGCTGCCCACCATGCTCTGCTTCTGTCAGAATGGATCCACTAAAACCATGACCAAAATAAACCTCTCCTTCCCTTAAATTTTTATTGTATTTTTATTTACTTATTGTATAGGAGGGTATGTATAAAAGTCAGAAGACAGCTTTGGGAGTTGGTTCTCTCCTTCCACCCATGGATCTTAGGGATCGCCCTCAGGTCATCAGGCTTAGTGGCAGGTGCTTCAATCACCAAGCCATCTCACCCACAACACATTTTTTTAACAAAAGTTGCTTCTACCATGGTTTTGCCATAGCATGCGTTAGTCACTTTTCATAAAGAAATTTTAAAAAGATAGCATTTGCAAGTTAGGGTTATGAAAGCATGATTTACTGCAAACCATATAGTGTGACTGAACCTAGAAAAAGCAACATCGCTAACTAGAGCCATGGTTCTCAACCTCCCAAGGCTGTGACCCTCTAAGATAGTTTCTCAGGCTGTGGTGACACCCAACCATCACATTATTTCATTGCTACTTCACAACTATAATTTGGCTGCTGTTAGGAATCATAACGCAAATTTCTGATCTGAGATCCCCAAAAGGGTCGAGACCCACAGGTTGAGAACCACTGAACTAGCACCTGTAAGAGACAAACCCAGACATTGAGGCTATTGTGTTTGTTCTCTTCCACTTTCTTTTGGGCTTCTTGACCTTCTCTGGGCCATATTCAGCTACCCTCTGTTGTGTCCTGACAGTCTCATGGGAAGCTAGAAAATACAACCTCACTTAAAAATGACCCTTAGGCCAGTTACCCTTGTTAGGAGATCCAGATCATGACCACAAACCTGACACAGCCCACTCAGACATGAATCCCCAAAGTCTCTCCCTCCAGTTTCCAAGCCAAGCTTGGGTATTTCTGCATCATTAATGGCTGAGCCACTGATTGGAGTTGAACGATGGAGGTCATTTTGAGTCAGGCAGCTGGGACAATTTTAGGCGCCACTTTTTTGAAAAATTCAAAGATTTTTTTTCCCCCCGAGACTGGGTTTCTCTGTGTAACAGTTCTGGCTGTCCTGGAACACACTTTGTAGACCAGGCTGGCCTTGAACTCACAGAGATCCACTTGCCTATGCCTCCCAAGTGCTGGAATTCAAGGCATGAGCCACTACCACCCAGTTTAAAATTTAGTTTTCAAATTATCGTGTGTCTGTGTACATGCCACATTGTGCATGTGGAAGACAGGACAATCTTTGATAGCTGGTCCTTCCTTTCTATCAGGTGGGTCCTGGGGCTTGAATTCAGATTATCACTCTTGGTGGCAAGCACCTTTTACCCATTGAGTCGTCGCTGGCTCTTAATTTTCTTCAATTACATTAAAACATTTTGGGGCTGGTTGTGGTGGTACACATCTTTAATCTCTGCACTTGGGAAGCAGAGATATCCAGATCTCTGTGATGCTGAGGCCAACTTGATCTACATAGTCAGTACCAGGCCAGTTAGACCCTGTCTCAATTTTTTTTTAAATTTACATTTTTTGTGTATGAGTGTTTTGCTTACATGATATAGGTGTATCACATGTGTGCCAGGAATCCACAGTGCTTCCTGTGTTGAAGAGGGTGTTGAATCCTCTGGAACTGGAGTATGGATTATTGTGAACCAGGATGTGGGTGCTGGGAGTCAATTCCCAGTGTTATGATATGGCTGGTGTGAGACTGGACCTCTGTGGGTGAGAGACAGATGCACCATGCAGACAAAATTTACCTGGGGAGTTTTATTGGGGTAAGGAGAGGGAAGAGAGAGAAAAGGAGTGCAGAATGGGAAGAGAGAGAGAGAGAGAGAGAGAGAGAGAGAGAGAGGAAGGGGGAGAGAGGAAAAGAGGGAAAAAGAGGTAGAAGTAGGCAGAATTTCACCTTTTAAAGGGACAGGGTACTGCCTGCCCTGCACGCAGGCGCAGGTGTGACACTCTGCAAGTCCCCCCCAGGGGCGGGGCCAGATGTGCCTGGATACTAACAGATACTAACAGGTGCTTAGGTGCTGAGCACTTCCCCAGACTCTATCATGGCATTTATTGTGACTATGTGCCCACCCACAGGGTGTGCGTATAAAGGTCAGAGGACAATCGATAGGAGGGAAGTAGATTCAATCCTTGGTGGCAAGCCCCTGCTGAGCCAACTTGCAGTCCAGAATCTCACTTTTGTAAATAAAGCAAAAGATGCATGAAAAGTGACCAAAAAGACTGCAGAAATTGAAGGAGTGAAGAATTCCACTCTAGGCTGTTAGATGTAGGGGCCAATGATGGCTCCTCAGGGTTTCGTTCTGTGACAAACCAGAACTTGGCTTAGATCTTCTGACAGAGGTCATTAACGGATGCTCTGGGCGGTGGTGGGGAAGGGACAAGGGACTCTAATCTCTCCTTTTATCTGATTCCAAGTCCCAGAAAGGTGCAGAGTGAGCCTAGTACTTTAAAAAGCCTTTGTCCTGCCCGGGTGATAAGGGCAGAGACAATTCTCTTGGGCATTGAGACAAACTTACAATTTAACACCTGCACACACCAGAAGCCCCCAGCCTTCTCACTGGAATGTTGCGAGTGCTTTACTAAGAATATTTAGGTGGCCAGTGTTTGAAACAGTTGCACTGAACTGTAAATTACAGTAGACTCAAAGTCACTGTTTAGTATCAAAAATCTTTCTGAACGTCCTCTGGAGAGATGGCTCAGCAGTTAAGAGCACTGACTGCTCTTCCAGAGGTCCTGAGTTCAAATTCCAGCAACCACATGTTGGCTCACAACCATCTGTAATGAGACATGGTGCCCTCTTCTGCCTTGCAAGCATACATGTAGACAAAGCACTACATAATATAATAAGCAAATCTTAAAAAAATATGCCCACTGGGTATGAAGCACACCACGCCTATAATCCCAGCACCTGACAGACAGAGGCAGAGGTCTTCAGGTTCAAGGGTACCCTGAGCAGAACAAGCAAACAAGGTAGAAGGACAGGTCTCAGGAGCTGGTTCTCATCTTTCCTTTGTTGAGGCAGTCTCTTTGTGCTTCTGCATGGTGTGCTCCAGGTGAGCTGGAAGCAAGCTTCTGGCAGATTCCATCTATACATCCCATCTTGCAATAGAAGTATAAGGACTGCCCTTGCATCCATTCATGCAGATACATCGGCTTTTTACATGGCTTCTTAGGACTGAACTTCCCTGTCAGACTCCGCATTGGGTTTATGCAGCCAATTGCCTTTACCTGCTGAGCCATCTCCCCAGTCCAAGAATTGTTTTAGGGACAAAAGACTATAAAAGCCAGAGGCCCAAGAAGCCCTCTGTAAGATTGTATCTTCTAGATATGAGAGGGAAGTTATATCCATAAAATCTCAACAATATAGCTGCTTAAACGAGACCTGAATAATGCCACCAATTACATGCCAATGCAGATGGGGGACAATCTCATGGGGCCTGTGCTGGATAGTTTTATATCAACTTGACACAAGATAAAGACAACCAAAGCTACACAGAGAAACCCTGTCTCTTTTGAAATACAAAAGGAAGGAAGGAAGATTAAAAAAAAGAAAATGCCTCCATAAGATCAGGTTGTAGTCAAGCCTGTAGGGCATTTTCTTAATCAGTGATTGATGGAAGAGGGCCCAGTCCACTGTGTGCAGTGCCATCCCTGGGCTGGTGGCCCTGCATTCTATAAGAAAGCAGGCTGAGCAAGCCATGAAGCACAAGCACCTCCCCTTCATGGCCTCTTCTTCTTCCAGCTCCTTCTTCCAGCTTCCTGCCCTGTTTGAGTTCCTGTCCCGACTTCCTCCAGTGCCGGGCTACAATGTGGAAGTGTGAGCCGAATAGCGCCTGTCCTCCCCCACCTGGTTTTCGGTCATGGAGTTTCATCACAGCAATAGAAACTGTAACAAGACAGGGCCACACTTTTCGATGAAGAGTTCAGGCAAGGAAAAGCTGCCGAAAGAGGGAGGGAGATGAACCCCCTTGTGGTTATCCAAGCCCAAACCGTCAGCCCTAAAAAAAATGTACTAGCAACACTAACCAGACTTGGCTGATCTCATTTATGCATTTATTTGAATCTATGTAGCAGAAGTAATTGAAGGCACACGTCTGAAAGGGTTGGAGTGCGACATGGGAGGGGGTACAGGGGAGGGAGAGAAGGGAATGATGTTATTAAACTTAAAATGTAAGAAACAATATAAAATTAAAAAATAGAATTTTTCCCAGGGGAAATCTAGGGCTGAAAGTGGAGAAATCTGATTGTTCTCTACAGGAGAGAGCTAGAGCCACGGCTTAGACACAGAGGGATGGCCTAGTATGAACAAGACCCGGGGCTCGATCACCACTGAAGACAAAACGAACAGGAAATAAAATGTCAGCACCTGACTAATGGAACAGTGAGTGTGTTGGGAAAGAATGGGGGGGGGTAATATACCCTTAAGGACTCAACTCCAACAACCTGGAAAAGAACTCAGATTTTAAAGGTGATTCTAACACACATAGCTGCACACCCATTGATTCTACCATATGGAGTTCTACACACACAGATTCTAACATGCATAGCTGCACACAGATTCTAACATAGATAGTTCCAAACATTTAGATCCTGACACATGTAGTTTCCCACATATAGATTCTGAAATATTTAGTTCCACACATTCAGATTCTAACATACGTAGTTTCACAGAGTACAAGATTCTGGAAGTAGACTCATTTCTGGTGTCTCTGGGTGTCAAGGCGAGGAGAGGGACGGGACTGACAGGACACGAGGGAAGCCTTCACCCTAGTTCTCCTCTGAACCAGCCTCAGGCCTGCACTGAGATAGCATACAGAGATGGAACAGAGAGACTGTTCTTCCATTTGATGCAAACTATGTACTTTTCTAATTTCTATGAAGTCATTAGACATAAATATCAGGAAAGAGATGTTCATGATACCCCACTTTGTTCTAACTGCAGTTAATTCCTGTTGCTAAAATAGAGCAAAGGATTCACAGTCCTTGGCCCATTATCAGAACAGTTGTCTGAGAAAAGCAGCAGGGGTTTAGGGCGGCAGAGGAGTGAGAGAGAGGCTCCTAGGTTCAGAGCCAGACTTACTGCGGCAAAAGAAAAAGGGAACGGAAAAATGAGTAGTGGGGAGAAGGGAGAAGTAGGAAGAAGCGGGGAGGGAAGAGGCAAATGCAGGAAACGGGGGGGGGTAGAGGCAAGAAAAAGTCGGACCCTCCACAGGACTGCTGGCCCTGGAGGCCGTGCAAGAGACAAGGCTGCAGGGCCCCACACCAGCAGGGGACAGTAGGAGGTGAAAGTCCAGAGCTGATTACAGAAGGGTACAGCTCTTCTCTACGTATAAAATGGTCCCAAGTTTAAGGTGTCCAGAGAACTTATCGGCTAATGGACTCATGCTCTCCCCAACTTCTATTTTCTGCCTGCTTGTGATGGTGTTGCATGGACCTTCCTTGTCCTGAGTTTGCTTCCTCCTAGGACTCAACTTTTAATTTTCTCACACTTCTGTAATTATGGGGCAAACTCATGACTCGGTCACTTAGTCATTTAACTAACATAATGCCTGTGAAGAGTGGCGCTGGCAGGCAGAAAAATTACCCAGATCAAGTTAAGATTTAAATAAAAGATGTCTTATTGCTTATCTAGATACTTGTAATTTAGAATTGAACTGTGGAGAAAGTAATTGTAAGAAGTTCTATTGAGGTAAATTCTTCTAAGAAAGGTTTCACTGGGCGGTGGTGGCACACGCCTTTAATCCCAGCACTTGGGAGGCAGAGACGGGTGGATCTCTGTGAGTTCAAGGCCAACCTGGTCTATAGAGCAAGTTCCAGAACAGCTAGGGCTGTTGCACAGGGAAACCTTGTCTCAAAAACAAGAAAGGTTTCATTTTTAATTCGTTGTAGCACTGTGTATGGACCCCAGGCCTGACCCTTGCGAGTCATGGACTCTATTCTGAACTCCAGCCCAGAACCTGCGTTCTTTCAGCCATGGGTCAGGTTTCTCTTAGCCATGGCCCCTGAACAGAAACCGGTTCCTGAGCCTCAGCATGCTGCCCTCTGCTGTCACCGGAGGGGAAGAGGTTAGTATGCTTGGCTAAGGGAGGAAAGATTTTTGCTTTGCTTTCTCGAGGGCTTTTAACGTTTTAAAAATGGTTTAAGCTTCCCGGGCCTCCCAATCAGGACATTAAAGATTGCAGTCCTGAGGCTGGAGAGTTGGCTCAGTGGTTAATTTTAGGACAATTTTACTCTTTTAGAAGACCTGTGTTTGGCTCCCAGTTCCCACATGGTGGTTCACAACCTTCCATAACTCTAGTTCCAAGGATCCAATGCCCTCTTTTGACCTCCACGGGCACCAGGCATGTACACGGTACACACACACGGGGTGGGGGAACAGACAAAACACTCACATGCATAAAGTAAAAGGATCTAAAAATCCTTTTCAATTGCAGCCCAACAGACATAACCACACGTAATGCAATGCAAGTTGTGGATGGCACTTACCCTCCCTATTTGCTTGCCCACCAAGTATTTGCTGCGGCTCTTCTGCTTGCTTTTATTCGTGGCCTCAAAAACAGGTCTTTGAGCCTGCAGCTTGAAAACTCTGGAAGTGACGCCACCTAGTGGCCATCATTATGTCTGCAAAGAAGCGGATGCTATGTGTGACACATTCTACAGAGCTTTGGTTGAAAACAGGTGACTTTAAGGCTGGGTATGGTGGCCCACGACTTCACTCTGTGAGCTTGTATACCAGCCTGGTATACAAACCGAGTTTCAGGACAGCCAGGGCTGTTAAACAGAGAAACCCTGTCATGAAAAAAAAAAACAAAAAAGAAAAGAAAGAAAGAGAGAGAGAGAGAGAGAGAGAGAGAGAGAGAGAG
>LOJH01006456.1:12541-32421 GCA_001685095.1 Ellobius talpinus
GAGAGAGAGAGAGAGAGAGAGAAGGGGGAAGGAGGAAGATTGGTTACTTTAAAAAAAATTAACTGGGAAGCTGGCTCAGTAGGTGATGGTGCTTTCTCCTAAGACTAAGGATTTTAGTTTGGTCCCCAGGACGCACATGGCGGAAAACTCCTGAAGGTGTCCTTTAACTTCCAAACATGTACAACACTGTCACCGGCATCATCCACACAAAGCAAAACAAAAACAAAGTGCCTGGGAAAATTCTAAATTTCATGCAAGACGATGGAAGTGGCGGCCCTTCTCAACGAGAGGTGTTTCATATTGAACATCGCAGCAGGAGGCTGTCTGGAAGTTACCTCTTCATCTCACGCCTCTTCCTGTGTGCATCCCACCAGCTACCTGCACTTACAAGAACCAACTTGTCATTTCCGATGTCTAGAACAAAAATGCCTAACTGCACACAAAGTCTTATTGATGAGTACATGTGCTGTGTTTCTGTCTTAAGAACTCCGTACATCTGAGATGTGGGAACTCACAGGGATCCACCTGCCTGACTCCTGAGCGCTGGGATTAAAAGCATGTACCACCACTGCCTGGCTCCTGTTGTTGACTGAAATCAAGATGGTCTTATCTTGGACAGTCTTATCTAAGGTCAATTTTCATCTTACTTTGCCAACAATGCTAAGAAAATGAGATCTGTTATAGGATGCCCTCTGCAGTCAGAACACATTGGTATCCTGTCCCCCAAACCAGGACCATCACAGGCTACAGAGATTCACAATAAGCAAATAAAGCATGCCGACTTCCTCATCCCTCAGCTAAATTGTAAAAAGAAGTCTTGAGTATTCACTGCTCTCTTCCAGCTCTCCTGGCCCACCCTAGCCGGAGAGCTGGTCCAACCATTAACATTTTTCCTGTACTAACCTAGAAAACACAGAGCACCAGCTGTGTTCTCCACAGCTCCAGCTCACCCCGGGTCCTCCAGCAAGGCGGAAAGCTCGGAGTAACTTGGCTTCTGGGGGACTTGAAATGCCAGGATGGTCTAGTCTCTAAGTAACACCGAGGAGCACTCAGCAAAAAAATCTGTTTGCACAGACGCCGTCATGGTGGTTTCTATGGCGGGGTCAGAATTCCAGAGCTTGTTTTTTCAATTACATGCCCAGTTAAATGCATGAAGCCCCAGGAAACGAGCAGAGGAAAATGTCATCTATTTTCAGACAGAAATATGGAACCCATGAGAGGCTACCATAAATACTCAAGGATAAATCAACTGACAACCAGGAAGACACACCTCAGATTTAACAGTGGTAAACAGTTTTTATTCAGGCAATGAAACATGGAAAAAATATATTAGTAATTATCATAATAATTCTTTTGTGTGAGTATAACCTTTACAAATATTTACCTGACATATAAAAAGGGAAATTACTATGTGTATAAAATTTATGGGGATGATTATTCCATACAACACAATCCTGACAACAGGAGCCAACGTGGCAGGTGCCCCCCCACCCAGTGAGGGGCTCCTCACACACTTTAGGGCACCGGGGGACACGATGGGAACAGATGTGCAATAAACACTTGGCATGTTAGTACAGTGGGCATCTATTGGCAAATACAGACTCGCTAACAGCGATACTGGAAAGCTGACTGTTGCCTTGGGGACTTCAGAATGACTGACTCCTGTTCCAAGGGTTGGAAAGCACGAAGCTGAGGCTGCAGGGGTGACCTAGATGCTGCCCTGTATCTGGATTGGATGTGGTTTCAGAGTTCAAATTTCTGTGTGCATTTGAAAATTATTCACAAATATAGAGTCAGTTGTGTGAAGAGGAAGCACTTTTGTTGGGCATATTCAGATACCACAAAAAGGCAGAGGGGCAAAGTGGTATCTTGACATACATGACTCCATACAGGGAAAGTTCAGGCCATACCTCAGCCCCATGCTTGGCTTCCTCTGAGCAGTGAAAGCATCATACAGACTACCTAAGGCCAGCATGGCAGCAGCATCTCCACACTGGAACTATAACGGGAATCTATGTGTTTACATAAAGCTGAAACCACAGTACAGTTAAGAAAGTCATTCCTCGGGAATCTTATTTGTCCAGATCTGACTGCAGGCTGACAGGCACAGAGAGGGGGCTGCGTTTGGATGGAAACTACCAGAAAGTGCAATCTGTAGTCTCTGCAATGCCAAGTGCTTGCCTCTGTTCTGCACTGGTTCAGGAGAGAACAAAGAGGGAGACGCGCTGTTTCTAGACATTTGTTTCCCTTTCTTATCCATATGGGACCCTGAAGAATTTAGTAGTAAATGCTTTTTCCCCAGCACTAGTGATGAAATCCAAGGACTTGAGCATGCTGAGAAAGTGTGTCACCAACTGAGCTACACCCCCAGCCCTAGTAAATTGCTTTTTTTTTTTTTAAATAACTGGAATCTGGAGGCTGGTCAAACCTTTCTGAACATTAGTTTCCTTTAAATAACTTTGTTATTAAAACTTTTTAAAAGATGATGTCCCAGACCTTTGGCTGGGTATCCTGGGATTCCCAGACTTTATCTGTTCTTTAGTAACAATAACCTCCTACCCTTAAAAATCTTCATAATATATATATTTTCAAATTCCTTGCTTGAATCATCAACTCCTTCAACACCTACATTATCTTGTCTCAAGAAGAAAAGCAACCTGAGAGCAGACTCAGAGGGTTACAGACCTACAGAGAGACAGCAGGAATGTCCAAGTCGAAAGACCACAGAATGAAAGACTAAGGAAAGGAACTACAGACAGTCCACACCACTTTCAGTTTGGTGCGCCCTCAACTGTCACGGCTCCTGATGCCAATGAGCTGCAGAAGAGCCCCGTCTAGCCTGAGTTATCTTTGCTGCAGGTGAGGGCTTCGGTCTACTGTGGTCAATCCAGGGCTGCCTGGTGAATGATCTGTGCACGGACAGTGCCAAGTCTGCACAGGGAAGGAAGTTGAGCCTGAACTCTAATCCTAAATAAGTGACAGGGACCACCCTACCGAGAGAGCTCTGCTTCTGAATATGCTAAATTCCACACCAGAGCACTAAGCAGAGAATACAAAATTTGGGGTAATAGTCTCCAAATAGAGTAAGCACAAGGTAACCCGGTCTGGGATACTGACAGGTAAAAGCTGTCAACACTTTGGCAAAAAGGAACTAGAGAAATGGGTCTATGCTGAGTCTCAACAGGTTCACCTAATGCTCCCAAACCACTTTCTGAGTCAGTAGCTTCTATTTCCCTTGTGTTTTAGGGGTTTTGTTATTTATTTTTACAATCCTGGGGTTGCACACCAATGCCTTGTGTGTGGTAAGTAAAAAAAAATGCTACTGCTGAGTAGCTCTTAAATCTTTGAAGACAGGATCTCATTGTATAGCCCAGGCAGGCCTGAACTTTTGGTCCCTGCCTCTGCCTCCAGAAAGCTAGGATTATAGGCGGTGCCACCAGGCCTGGTCCCCCTTTTTAATTGCCTAACAAGCAAGTATTTTGGCCCCCCAGCATGTGTGGAAGGAAACTTTGTATTTTTACTCTCTACAGTGCTAAGAGCTCATTTAATTAAAAGAAAAATAAATGTTCTCTCCTCTGCCTAGTATATTTTCTTAATTTTCCAGCTGTGCAAGCTACATTTTTATTCTTGTTGGAGAGTATCCACAAGTTAGACACTGCAGAAATTTCCTGGCAACGGTGATGACTAAGAGGCCACTGCAGACATTGCTTGCAGAGCTATTTCATGTCCCCTGTACAGCAACCTCATTTAGCAGGGCCTGTTTTTCAAGGGGTCTCTTCCGCCAGTGTGGCAGGGAAGGACAGTCACCACGCCTCTTCTATGCTTTGTAGCATAGAGCATAGGATGCTTTAAAATTAGACAGGCTTAAAAAGATGACTGGAGCCAGAGATGCAGCTTCACAGTAGAGCACTTGCCTAGCTAGCATGCTCAAGACCCTGGGTACAATTTCCAGCACTACCAANAAAAAAAAAAAAAAAGAAAGAAAAAAGAAAGAAATTCAGGAAACAAGAATGAGGGATTTGCGATGGAGGCCACTGTAAGCCTTTCATACCGGAAAAAAGTCAATACCAATCACACACGGACACCACCATTACACTGTGGCAGAAACTTCTGCAGTGTTTCCCCAAATGCAAAGTTAATTTCCCTTGTGGAATAGAGTTAAGCTGACGTCAGTTATGTCCCCTGAAGACACTTGAACCTGACAATAAATATGTCTATGGCTACAGCCTTCATATTAAGCCACTGTGACTAAATGATTGTCAACTCATTCCTCCAACCACAGGTAACTTCTACTTGTTCGTGGTTTTGCACAAAATGTTAAGACAGTAGGCCTCAAAATACAGCCTAACCTAAGCACCAATTATAATAAACACACATTGACAAAATGTGACTTCTAGCTTGAAAAGACATTGCTCGTTCCCTGGGGCTAAAGCCTGCACCCGCATGGTGACACGCCACTAAAGGGACATTGTTTCTAAGACCTACAGTTTCTCCACGAGGCATAATTCATTTCTGGAGTTGGCTCCTGCAATAGTTTGACAAGGAGGAAAACGTGTGTACTGAATAGTGCATATTCACCATGATGACTCACAGTAGACGATGAAGGCCAAAAAATTCATTAAAACTTGAATGGATCTGGTTTTGCCTGTCAAATGGAAAGGAACTCACTGACAGCAGTGTGGGAAATTTCTGTTTGGGGGTTAACGTCCCCCAGTCTGTGTTCACAGAATTTCATTTTGTCTGTGTGGACCTTCTCCCTGCACTGCCCTCCCCCGCATTCAAGCTGACTTGGGGGATGACTTTTTACTGCCTGTTTGGCTTTAAAGTCCACCTCCAGCATGAAAACATGTATTGTTGTTTTAAAGTCTCTGAAGCGTGCCATGCTTGTAAACACAGAAAACCACAGCCCTTCACCCCAAACTGGTCCCTAGGCTGCCCTCTCTTTTAACAAAACCAGCTGACCCTTTCCCAAGCCCCTTTTGTGTGTATTTCAAATAGATAACAACAGCTGATTTTGTTTTAGAGACCAACTGCCCCCAGGTGGACACATCCATCAGATGCGAGATCTGAGGGAGGCCCATGCTGTTGCTCATGGAGATATAAGAGGCTACTTTCAGTCTGAGCACAAGGGGCCATGCTGGGACCCAAGGGTCCAAACACTGGGGCAACAAACAGCACAGCAAAGTCTTCCTTGGACATGAAACCTACATCCCTGATCTTCACATCCCCAATCTCCCCACCCTGACTCAAATTTTGGTTTGGGCCTCTGATTTCTGAGAAAAGGTCTATCTGCCCAGTGCTGTGCTGCCCTTCTATTCCAGGCCCCAATGGCTTTCCTGCCCTACCCTCCCAACAGCTATGATGTCACCATACTTCTGCTCACCCCTTTTTTTGAAACATGGCCTCATGCAGCCCAGGCTGGCCTCCAAGTAGCTATGTAGTTGAGGATGACCTTGAATTTCTGATCCTCCTGCCCCTGCTTCTGGAGTGCTGGAATTACAGGCATGCACTACAGCATCCAGTTTCTGTAGGTCTGGGGATCGAACCCAGGGCTCTGCGTATGGGAAACACTCAAGCAACGGTGCAGTGTCGTCAGCCCTACAAAGTCTGAAGCTGGCTTTTAGACCTAGGGCTCTGCTTCGAAAGAAGGATCTGATCTGTGTTGATTTATGTAACTATGCTCCTCCCTAAAAATCCTTATCTGAATATGCCTCAGGGGTAAGCGGCGGCATGTACACATATGCATGCATGAGTAAAATTCTGGAAATAAAAGGGAACTCAAGTCTCACTGAGAAGCTGTTGGTGGCAATAGGGCCAAACTGTCTCCTTCAATAAAACGGCCGATACTGAAATTTAAACGGTTAACCAGGTCATAAAAATATCAAATATGTCCTGGGAAGATAACCCCACACGGTTGCCACAAAATTAGAAATTTCACACACTTGGGAAAAGTAAAGATGAACTGCAGATGGAGAAGCACGTGCTGGACCCAGCAGCCCATCTAGCGGAAGCTGGCACATCAGCTCCTTCCCCACCAGCCAGGCTCCGGCTGCAGCAGTGGGGTGCAGCGGGACAGGCAGCAGCAGGCATGTGCTTTTTAAAAAGTTATTTTTCTCTGCAAAGGAGGGATTACTTTTGGATAAGGCAAGATAATTTGTGGTCACGACACAAGCAGCCAGACTCAGATCTGCACAGCTCACGGGAGGAATCTCAGTCCGTTTTTCCCAGCTTTGCGATTAGCTCATCACAGATTTTTGTCAGTTCTTCAATTTCTTGATTCTGAAAGAGAGAAGATATGATTTGCAGGCTGCTTTGTGTTCTGAGAGAAGAGCCGGTGGCTAGATCAGCCCCAGACATCCTAGTGCCTCTCCACCCCTGCACCAGTCCTCCGAGGTCGAGGACCAAATGCCTTCCATCCATCAAAGTGTGCTCCCAGTACTGCGCTAACTGTGCTGAGGGCGGGGAGAGCCATCAACCCTCCTGAAGCCAGCCCATAAACCTTAGCTTCCCGATTCTCTTGTTGAGTGGCTCGCAGGCTAAAACACAAGGACGTGGATTTCACTTCACCCACCAAAAGCTTCAGGAACTGGGATTCCAGAGTCCGAGTTAGGGCGGCCAGACACAAGCTCTAAGTCAAAGGGCACCACTGCACGAATGCACATATGGAGATGCAGTGAGTTCACATCACTGCACGAATGCACACGTGGCGATGCAGCAAGTTCACACCACTGCATGAATGCACACGTGGTGATGCAGCGAGCTTGCACCACTGCATGAATGCACACGTGGTGATTCAGCAAGCTCGCACCACTGCAGGAATGCACACGTGGTGATGCAGCGAGTTCACACCACTGCACGAATGCACCCATGGCGATGCAGCGAGTTCGCACCACTGCACGAATGCACACGTGACAATGCAACGAGCTCACACCACTGCATGAATGCACACATGGCAATGCAGCGAGTTCACATCACTACACGAATGCACACATGGCGATTCAGTGAGTTCGCATCACTGCATGAATGCACGTGTGGCAATGCAGCAAGTCCACATCATTGCACAAATGCACATGTGGTGATGCAGCAAATTCAACAGCGAAGAAGAAAGAGAATGGCCAATACCCGCCAAGCATGAGAAATACAACTGGTGCCACAGAGACTGAGCATCGAGGTCTCCTCCCAGGATAGCGAGAGGGATCAACAAGAGGGCCTGGAGCAGCTGCCCTTCCAACTCACCCAGGGTGTATATACAACTCCAAGGGGGCAAGTGTTGACACAAATACCCCGAGGAGGTAATGCGTAGAATGGAAAAGTATCCTGAGATGGGGGTTAGGATCAAGGATGCACCACCAAGCCCAGTCAGGCAGGCATGAGGGAGGCAGGTGTGTGTGAGAGGCAGGCATGAAAGGCAGGCCTGAGAGATGCAGGTGTGAGGGAGGCAGGCGTCAGACTGGAAACCCCAACTCCTGTCTCTATAAAGCACTCCCAACTCAGCTTAGGCAAGAGCACTTCACCTTCTCATGCTGCCTTCCACCTTGTCTCTCTGCTTCACTGGCATATCCAAAGGCAAGCAGCCAGTCTTGAGCCTGGAGACATTATTTCTGCTTTCAATTTCTCCGTGGCAGTTTCTCAGAATCCATTATGTTCCCTGAGATTTGATCTGGGCTATCCTGTCCATTATAGGGCGCTTGGGCTACCCTGTCCATTATAGGATGCTTGGCAGCATTGCTGGCCTCTCACCCACTCTGGGGCTACTAGCATCTCCCAGTCTCCAGACATGGCCTCGTGTCCCTGCAGGGCACATCTGCTCTGAAAACTGATGAGCTACAGACCCTGAACTTCACTTAAAACACAACTTCCCCCCTGGAACCCTGCCTGTGTCTGATGGCTTCCCGTAGCCTTGGTTAATAATGTGTGTCCCCCAAATTTGTTCATAAAGGAGCTGGCCTGGAGTGTCTGTGTAAGAAGGGTAAAGCCACCTTCCTCCAGATCTATGTCAAGCTATGTACACCAAGGACTGACATAAGCCACAGAGGAGAGCAGCCAATGCCCCTGTATCAACTAGAAGAACCCTGTGACAGAGCCCGTGCGTACCTTTTGCTGAAGGGCCCTTTCCAAGGACTCCACCTTCATCTGCTCCTTCCGGAGTCCAGCATGGAGCGCTGCGCTCTCAGCCTTTGCCTTTGAGCGAACCTGAGCAATCTCTTCATTGGCTCTGTGATGGAGAGTTGGGTTTGTTTGCGGAAGAAATCAGAAGAGCATGGTTAGCCACGAGGAATAGACTCAGGGTACTGATTACTGACTTCCATAAAACCCAGATTCCAAAGAACTGAGAGGAAAACCCAGAAACAAGGACTTACAAAATGCACTTTATATAAAACTGCTAAGCACATTTCCATGGTACACCCTGACGGCAGAATCAATATACTTCAATATACTGAAGGACTGCAATATACTTCAAAAGTTATATTTCATGAGAAAATGACATTACTTAATTTTTCATAACAATCCTAACTTTTAAACGATCCAGTACGATGGTGGCCTGGATTACTCTGCACTTGATCATACAATGTTGGGTGTCATTCAACGTATGTCTAATGAGGCCAATTGGTCAGTCTTTACAATTATTGTAACTCCATGCTGGCTGGTCCCCAATTCCTCATCTTTTATCACAAAGGAACAGTCTACTGTGCTGCTCGCTACGGCACTTCTGCACCAGGAGTTTAATGACCCCGATGTACAGCAGGAGGGGTCGCCTAAACGGAGACCTTCCAACAATGAAATGCCAGAGAGAAGGTCCTCGTGAGCACAGAAAGATAAACTAAGGGGTTTAGCATGTACATCCTAGGGAAAACACAAAATGCCAATACTAATGGGCTAAAGGTTAAGCAGTGAGAAACAGGGGATGCTGTGTGTGCACACCTTTTTATACTCTAACCAAAGGAATAAAATCTCACACACAGACACCTGAAGTCGCAAGCAAGAACGCAGATAGTAAAGGTACAACTTTGTTACTCTGTAGACAAACAGTGCCTGCCTCCACCTGCAGCACTAAACAGGCGCAGCGCACACTCACAAGCTCTTACCTGTCCAGCTTTTCCTCTGCGTGAATCTTCAGGGCCTGGTATCGCTGCTCTTCCTGCTTAACTCTAGCCAGGTAATCCTGAGCACATTTTTTCAAAGCTTCTTCATTCTGTTCCAAAGGGAAAATTCAAAATGAACATGAATGTCTCTTTGTTTCTCTTGCACAGTGTATCACAAGGGTTGGGTTGTTTTGTTTTACAGGAAAGTCTGCTTAATTGAGATGTGTTTAATTCATAGTCCATGGCAACTTCAACAGGCTTGGGCAACCTCCACTAAAGAAAGCCTATAGACTTCTCCGCGTCCTCATTTACATTGCTTTGTCAATCTCTTCTACTTTTACTACTATCAAGGCGAATGATCAAGAAGGAGCCCACCAAGCCTCAGCTTGCCCACCACTCTGACAGCAGAGACTGCCTGTTACTAAGACACCACATGGCCATCCAGGAGACAAGGCGGAAGGATACCCACCTTCTTGAATCCTTCTAGCACGCCTTTCAGGTTCTCGTATCTCCTGAAGAGATCGGAAAGGGACCTTTCCACAGAGTTCAGGTCAGCCAGGGCCTGCTCCTTCTCCATCGTCAGCTGCTGGAAACTCTTCTGAGAGGTCGTGTTTGTCCTTTGTTCGTCTTCTGAGAACCACAAGCCAAAGGGGACAAAGGGAAGGCCGACTCTGGGCGAGCCAAGCAACGCTCTTGGGAAAGGGGATGTGGCCTAGGTGTCCCCACGCTCCAGAACTCCTGTTCTCGAGGGAGGACACACAGTGACAAGTGATGGGGAGGCAAGCAGGATGTGCCATGTGGGGACAGAGCTGGTGTTTCACAGAGTGGCCTTTCAGGCAGAGACTGGAACAGGTACCCAGAAGGGACTGGGGATAGGAGCCGCACAGAGCTGACAGCCAGGGCCAAGGTTAGGCTGGGAAGGCGGCTGCTGGTGTGGACAGTGGGGAAATGTTTTCAGTACTTAAATGCTAGAAGGTCAGAAAAGATTCATGTGAGAGTCAAGCCTTAGGATGGCAACTAAATGAGGCTGGAAGTTCAATATGGACAATTAAGTCACAGTCACTCTACATACACTCTCTGTGCCAGGTCCCAGGGAGGGAAATCAGAACCTGCAGATTAAAGACTCACTAAGTGCAAAGGCACATACTTGCCATGCCAGTACTTGGGATACTGACCTAGACACACTGAGTTCAAAGCCAGCCTGGGCTACACAGTAAGTTCAAGGCTGCCCTAGGGTGTGTCTTTGCCAGACCTCCTTCTTGCTTCTCCCTGCTCTCTGCTTGGCCACATACTCCCACCAACACGTGTTCTGTCCAACCATATGGGACCCAGTGACTACAGACTGAACTCTCTGAAACCATGAGCCAAAATAAGTCCTTTCTCTTCTGTTTATAATCATGGATTTGGTCATAGTGGTGAGAAAACACAGAAACAAGTCATGAGAACAGACCGGATAGGTCCCCATAGAAAAGAGAGCCCAGCCCAGAGGTATCGTATTAAATAAGCCAGGCACAGGAAGCAAAACACTAAATGTTCTCAGCATATGTGGAGGCTAAATGAGCTGATCCTATAGATGTGGCAGTCAGAATAGCGGTGACTAGAGGCTGGGAGATGAACAGAAGAAGGCTGGGCAATGAGCACCAGACTGAGTAGTCCGAGTGTTCTATAACAAAGTAGGAGGGCTTCCACCTACAAGAACTTGGTATTTTCTTTATAGAGAATTAGAAAGTACATAGGAATTTGAATGTTCCCAAAGAAATGACAAACATCTTTTTTTTTTAAAGACAGGTCTCTCTATGTAGTACTGGCTGGCCTGGAACTTGCTCTATAGATCAGACCGGCTATGAATTCACAGAGATCTGCCAGCCTCTGCCTCCTGAGTGTGGGGATGCTATGCACCTGCCTTGAAATGATAACTGTTTAAGGAAATGGAAATGCTAGCTATAACAGCTTAATCACTGGCCACTGTATTCATGTACAAAGTACCACACTGTTCCCCAATATATGTACAATTATGACACGGTGCTGAGGGACAACAGTCTATATCCTGTCAATTATATTTTAAATAAATGCTGATTGGCCAGGAGCCAGGCAGGAAAAACCAAAGAGAGTCTGGAGAGATGGCTGAGCAGTTAAGAGCATGCATTACTTTTGTAGAGTATCTGGGTTCAGTTCCTAGTATCCATATTAGGCAGCTCACAACCACCTGAAACTCCAGTTCCAGATGATCTGTGGTTTTCATGGGCACCTGGTACATACAAACTCAGGCAGGTGTGTGTGCGTGCACACACACACACACAAATAAAAAATAAATCCTATCATTAAAAAGGAAGAAAACAAGGCTTCAGAAAGCTGTCTCCTCCAGGATGATTGAATGATCGTGTGAGAAGGCACCAAGGGGAAGGGGTCCTTCCAGACACAGTCACAGCCTTGGCTTTGACTCCACAGATTCCAAAACTGTAAAAACACGTGTTTGTCTACTGCTGTGGCACCTGACAGGCTCAGGTAGCTTCTAGGGCCCATGTTCAGAAAACAAAACAAACACACAAAAAACCTTTCTCCTTACCAATCATTTGGGCAATGGTCTTTTCATATTCAGCCACAATTTTTCTAAAAATAAAAAAGTAATAAATTATAATAATAAGATAAAACTTGTTTTGTTATCAGAAGAGCGGCAATGGAAGTCAGAGACATTCTGTCTGAAACAAATTCACAAACATCTAATAACACATACAAAACCACACCTTTGCTCTGTCTCCCCTCTTTGTTTTTTTCTTACATCCATTAGGTTCACTAAAGTTCTGAAAGGTTAAATGTTCCCTGCACAAGACAAAAAGGAAGAAGAGAAATGGGAAGAAAACAGCTTATGTCTTGGATGCTAGGAACGGAGCCCTAGTCTCGCACAAGCTAGGTATGTGCTCTACCGCGGGACCACATCCTGAACTCCAAGAGCTTTTGACACTTTGTGTTTAATAAACTGTCCTGGTTATTTTTTATTGTCACCTGACAAGAGAGAATCTCAACTGAAGAATTATCTTGATCACACTGACCCTTGACCCCTCAGTAGTTCTCTTGATTGATGTGGGAGGGCCCAATCCACTGAAAGCACCCCACCATCCCTCAGCAGGTGGTTTGGTTCTATAAGAAAGCTAGCTGAGCAGGCCAGGAAGAAGCATTCCTGCCTTGGTTCCTGCTCTGACTCCCCTTGATGATGGGTATGACCTGAAAGTATAAGCTGAAACCCTTCGCGCCCCCAAGTTGCTTTTGGCCATGGTGTTTTTCATAGCAACTGAAAGCCAGCTAAGACAGAAATCTTTTAGTCTTCCTGTTTTTGTTTTATTTTACTTTTTTCGGGACAGGCTTCTCTGTGTAACAGCTCTGGCTGCCCTGGACCTCGCTCTGTAGACCAGGCTGGCCTCGAGCTTACAGAGATCCACCTGACTCTGCCTCCCGAGTGCTGGGATTAAAGGCATGCACGGCTGTCTGTCTCTTTCAGTCTTTTATTAAAACAGCCATCTTCACTTTTAGCTATTTAAATACTGTAAGACAATCTTTTTGAATTAAAGATGCTCCTCAGAGCTTCTCCTATGAGATCCACCCTGACTCCATCTTTCCTGGCCCATCTACCTTTTAAGCACTGTTCTCCAATTCAGTTTCAAGTTTTATCTTATGGCCGACTGCACAAATATTTCACTTATTCCAAGAATGAAGAGCACGCCCTGGAGTTGGCCTTTCACTCAGTGAAGACTGGTTCTTCTGACTGACCCAGTGCTGGGCAATCTCTGTGCAGCTGCCCCTTAGTGGTGAGTCCGCCAAGCTGGACTCTGCATCCAAGGTCCTTATGGTGGCCACTGTAAACTCACTAAAGGTGGGGCTGTTCCAAGCCCAGCACTGGGCCTCCAACCAGGAAGTCCTCCCAAACCAAATAATACAGGAGCCACAAATTACAGTAGTAATGTTTAAAATGTCTGGTCAGCACTTCAGGGCTCGCTGGTGAGGTTTATGCTTTCTCCTCTTCTTTGAGGTTATGTTTAGTAACATAATGACTCCTAAATTTCTAAACTGGACAGGAAAATAAAAAAAACTTCCTTTTTCTTGGGGGGGCACAAATCTCTGATACAAATGTGTACCCAACTGGTCTGGAATTTGTTGTGGGGCTCAGACTGGCCTCAAACTTGGGGTAGTCCTCCTGCCCCAGTCTCCAGAGTGCTGGGATTCCAGGAATTTGAAAGCCCCCACCATCACCACCACTATGGCTAAAAGATTTTTATTTAAAGCCCATTAATTTTGTCTTTTACTAATTTCAATAACTCCATCATTGACTGTATCAGTAAGTTTTATTACTCTTTACTATAAATGGATATTTTTAAAGTAGACTTCTGTTCTTCTTTTAAAAAGGCAAGAATTATGTAAGTTCTATTCACGTATGATGCTGTAAATAACCCTTGAAGCTATGGTATTTGAAGAAATAGTCAATACTAGCTCTGACTTCTTCCTTTCCTTTTTTGAGACAGGGCCTTTCTCTGTAGCCTAGCTATCCTAGAACTTGGTAAGTAAAGTAGGCTGGGCTCAAACACAGAGATCATCGGCTTCTGCCTCAGCCTCTAGAGTGCTGGGATTAAAGGTGTGTGCCACCACGCCCAGACTGCACCGACATTCTTAATCTCAGAGCACAGTGTGAAGAGCAAAATCCCTCATGCTGCCAGCCGTGGATTCTGTGACAAGAGAACACTGCTGACAAAAGCCACAACACACAAAGGACCCACGCCCACCCCAGCACCAGGCTGACCTCATCTCCAAGACTTCTTCTCGGGTCTCTTCGTATTTTTTCTTCCACTCATTTGCTTCGATCTCTTTAGTGATTATCTAGATTATAATAAAGATTTGTTTTACTTCACCAATCTACTAGAAACTGAAAAATAACACACGACCAAGTCTGACACAAGATATTCAATTAACACTTAGGAATACAGTACATCTCAGTGTTTGTATATAAGAAACATCTGGGAAAGTACATTCTCAGCTACACAGGGTGCTGTAATACAGCCACCACGTGGTGAGGTGAAGAGCACAGTGACCAGCCTCCAGGTGAGGTGAACAGGACAGTGTCCAGCCACCGGGAGAGGTTAATGGCACAGTGCCCAGCCACCAGGGGAGGTGAACGCATAGCTCCCTCACATTAAAGGGGTACTCTCAACTCTTCTGGATTCTGTCTTTACTCTGAACTTATGATCCTCCTGCCACAGCCACCCACGTGCCGAGACTAATGCACTACCACAGCCATCACACTCCTTTCTGTAGTGATGTCTCAGCAGTTGATGATGAGAACTGAGTCAGACAGAAGGGGCTCAGGGTGCAGCCCACTGTGTCTGACCAGACCCAGCTTCACATCTGAGACATTCTCGATAACTAAAAGTATTCTTCAATCCCTGTCTCAGATCTGTTTGTCCTGCACAGGGCTTGAATGGGCATCCAGTACCCCCTTCCACTATCCTCCTCAGGTTCTCCCTCCTTCCTAAGCTTCTGTTTTTGTGCTTATATAAAGGATCTCAGGAATATAGAGATGGGGGCTGGAGAAATGAGATACTCAGTTGTTAGGCTGCTCTTCCAGCGAACCCAGGTTCAATTCCCAGCACCCACACGGCAGCTCACAACTCCAGTTCCAGGGGATCTGACACCTCACACAGACATACATGCAGGCAAAACACCAATGTACATTAAAAAAAAGAAGAAGAATAAGAAGAAGAATATGGGGATGGGACTGGATGACTCAGAGGTTAAGAGCACTGGCTGCTCTTGCAAAGAACCTGAGTTCAGTTCCCAGCACCCATGTGTCAGCTCATAACTGCTTATAACTCCTTGAGGGATCAGGTGCTCCTTTGGCATACACATAAAATAAAAGAACCCATGGGCAACCCTGTGCGCTTCAACTGACCAGACACAGATATCCTTCCATCTACTACGTGGTCACCTCAGGGTATAAAGTCTTAACAATACATCAGTGCATCAGCTTGCTGAACACCAGCACCAAGGCCGGTGTCTACAGGAACCACACAAGCTACAGAGAGTAGAAAGCTGCAGGTTGAGGTGAGGCGAGTTAGCAGAGACGGGACCTCTACAGACAGAAAGAGAACGTTACCTCTTCCCTGATCAATGTGAGGACGGCAGTCTTGTCTGCTTCGCTGAGGCAAATGCCATCCAGGGGGCTCTCCCCTCCACAGGCTACAGACACGGGGGCCTTTTCCGACGAGGACTCCAGCAGTCCCTGTGGGACAGGGTTATATTTAACATGGTTGGATTCCAGCTTAACCCTGAATATACCTCAGCAACCTCCTCACCACAGATCACACCCTTTATGAATGTGCTTGCAGAAGCAAGAGAAAGGCAGCTTTAAGCTAGCAATCTTGTTACAGGACTAACTAAAGGAAGGGGTGCTGGTGACTACTTGGGTCGGCGTATGCTGGAGGAACAGATAACCCAAGAAAGCTTTCTTCTTACGAGAAGGAGAAGAGTGTAAATGTCAAGTGGTCGGTTACCATAGAGTCCCAGGCAGAAAAGAAACACGTCCCAATACTTCATTTTTCTGGTATTTTCTGGAGATGTGTCTTATGCAAATAATTTTTCAAGAAGAGTTAGAACCCTTCCATCCACATATGGATGCTTTGTATCTCTGTTTAACCACTGTGGCAACGATTCTAACATGTATTACCAACTTCCATGCCTAAGGAGGCAGACGTGGCAAATCTATCTGACCTTTGACCTTCATCTTTCCAGCTCAGTGACTCAGGCTCACCAAGGACTTCAGCCGCTGTGATGACCTCAAGTACACACCTATATTAACCCTTACACAAAGAGGCTGAATTCAACATAAACCTGTGCTTAAGTCTTTGGGAGCAGAGGGGTTAATGAGCAGTTCAGTTTTGCAGATACATCTGTAGCTCCTTCCTGGTGGCCTTTGGTCTTCTGGTGACCAGTTTACTTCCAGGACAGCTGCAGTTCTAGAGAGCCATATTTGGTTGGCATTTTGTTGTTCCCAAAAGCATTTTTTTTAAGAAGCAATTTCCTCAAACCTAGGAAAATGAGTTTTTTTGCATATGTGTGACCTAACAACCAAAATGCCAGCCAAAGTGACCCTGGAAACAATCTCAGCCTCCAAGTGTGAGTGAGCACAACTGAGAAGTTACTGTCTGGCTATCAGTCTGTTTCCTGCAGTCTTGTTGAAACGGAGACTAAACAGAAAATCTGATGACAACTTCGACCAGCAGCTTTAAAACTTTCTGGGCCATCCTGGCCTCTGCCTCTCTCCAAATGCTCAAAAGACACATGTAATTTTAGCAGGCGTCTTTATAGACTTTAGCCCTAGGTTCAATTTAGAAACTTATCTTTGGCTACAGAAAAGAGGAATTCCAATGCCGCCACTTGGCAGCGCACGTTCTCCAGAACCACTTGGGAGGGGAGTCCAACCAGAGGACACTTGGGCAACCTCTAACAGGATCTCCCCCCCCCATTGCCACACCTCCTAGTACCCATTCTCTTGTGTGACTTCATTCATTCTAGATGAAGGCCGCTCTCAGGGACCACTCAGACATGGCAAAGGTCACTGTGGTGGTTTAATGTACTGGCCCCATAAGCTCATAGGGAGTGGCACTATTAAGAGGTGTGGCCTTGTTGGGGTGGGCATGGTCTTGTTGGAGGAACTATGTCACAAAGAGGTGGACTTTAAGGTTTTATATATGCTCAAGTCTACTTCCTGTTGCCTACAAGATGTGGGACTCTCAGCTGCTTCTCCAGCACCATTTCTGCCTGCATGCTGCCATGTCCCATGAAAATGGACTGAACCTCTGAAACTGTAAGTGAGCCACCACAGCTAAATGTTGTCCTTTGTAAGAGTTGCCATTCTCATGGTGTCTCTTTACAGCAATAGAAACCCTTACTAAGGCAAGATGGCCACAAAGTCTCTGCTTTCTACATATTAGGATACTCTGTGGAAAGACCCAGGTGGCAAAGAATTGATATGTCTGCCAATAACCATGTAAGATTGGAAGCAAATCCACCTTAAGTCAAGCCCAAAGATCAGCTCTGATCAATAACTTAGCCAAGAAATGCCTTCAATCGGGGAACCTGGCAAACCCCCCAAAGATTTCTAACTCATAGGAACAATGAAGTAATAAATGTTTCTTATTTTAGCCACTAAATTTTGGAGCAATCTGTTCCTTAGCGATAGAGAACCCGTTTATCCCTGGATACTGAAACCACTGGGTCCATTTCCTATCGAGAAACTCCTGGGCTGGGGCTCCCGGGTAGAGAACGCTGCCTAGCCAGCTCAAGGCTCTGGGTTGCAGCTGGCACCATAAAACTTTCTCACCTTCTAGTTTTTGATACAACTCACCTAGGCAGATAACTCGCTGGGTCAAACTGACTTTATTTTTCTGGCATAAACTGATACACATTTTATGGTCAGTTTTTGTGAGTTTTTTATTATTTGTATGTCAGAATCCTCAATCAACTCTAGGCATCTGCCTTTGTGTCTTCTTCAACCATGGTGTTAGCAAGCATTTAGGCAATGAGCTGTGAGTCACACATTTCATCCATCCACGGAGGGGATAGCTGCCTCGGCTCCATCATCACAGACTGTATCCCATTGCCTCAGCTCCATCATCACAGACTGTATCCCAATGCCTGTGCTCCATCATCATGGACTGTATCCCACTTCCTGTGCTCCATCATCACGGACTGTATCCCACTGCCTGTGCTCCATCATCACGGACTGTATCCCACTGCCTGTGCTCCATCATCACGGACTGTATCCCATTTCCTCTGCTCCATCATCACGGACTATACCCCACTGATGTGCTCCATCATCACGGACTGAATCCCATTTCCTCTGTTCCATCATCACGGACTATACCCCACTGCCTGTGCTCCATCATCACGGACTGTATCTCACTGCCTGTGCTCCATCATCATGGACTGTATCCCACTTTCTGAGACATTTACTAACTGTTCTCTTTTCATGTACTCAGTCTCAAAGGCTGATTGTATTTCATATTTTATAAGGCATCTCAATTCAGACTAACAGTTCAACTTGCCCACAGTCACATGGGGCTAGTGGTTGTGTAAAGAACATTATGCACAAATGGTCAGATGTGCAGATGAGGAAACTGTATAGAATATGTATGTAAGCATGAGTGTGAGCTTGTGTAGCACAGCATGCGTACAGTGGTCAAAGGACAACTCTGGAGTCCATTCTCTCCTTCCACCGTTATGTGGGTGGTCACTTTTACCTGCTGAGCCATCTAGCCAGTCACACATTTCTTCCTCCCCTCATCACCTAATATTAGCTAGAATTTACTGAATCAAATTAGTCTGGGCTCTAAACAAAGTGAAAGAAACATAAGCTACCCCACCCCTCCAAGTTGGGAACTTACATGCACGGCTGACTCCTCTTTCTCCGTCTTCTGGCATGTCTCCTTCTCTAAACCTGAAAGAGAGAAATCCATTTTCATACGGATTGCAAGGAATGGGTTCCTTTGTCCCTGGTGAAGACTAGGCAACTCCAGTGCATGCTTAGAACAACAGAACACAGAACGTAAAGATTCCTAAAAGGTGTGCTGGCTTTCTTGAACTCTATGTTAAAAGCCCACAGGCTTGCAGAGTTAGCCACAGCTGTCAATCCTCCTGCTGAAGGAATGGCAGGTCTGCCCCCTTGTGTCCACTGGAAATTCAGCAAACACTGAATCCTGCTCTATTTCTAAATCTGAGCACATTTAAATTCTGGCTCAGGAGGACACTCTGAATATAACCCATGCAAGCAGATAAAATTGCCTTAAGTCCAAGCTCATTACCGTCTAGCTGGGTTCCTTCCTATCGGGCCTACTTTTCCAGTATCAGGTGACATGGTGGTGGTGGTGGGGGTCAGACAATGACTATATCCCTGGAGGAAGTTTAAAATTTAGAAAAGTACACAAAAAATAAAGCTAAAAATCTCCTTGTTGCAACATTTGTAAACCTCTCCTGTCCGCAAGCTGATCATCTCAAGGATCAGATACAGCGCAGAAATGATCGAGGCGGTAGGGTGGAAGGGGGCAGAGTAACTTGCTTGGTTTGGACTTTCTACCTGCTTTCCGGGGTTAGTGACAGATTATGACCTCCATCATTCCCCTTCTCTAAATGTATAACTGTCCACAAGAACAATTTCAGTAGGAGCTGGAGAGATGGCTGGGTGGTTAAGAGAACACACTGAACACACTGCTCGCGCAGGTTCCTAGCACCTACGCCATGTCAGGAGGCTCACAACAGCCAGGAACTCCAGCTCCAGGGGACCCGAGGCTTCTGGCCTCCACAGGTACCTGTGTTCACATGCACATACCTATACCATACAGACAACCATTTTTAAGCTGGGTACAGGGGTCTGATGAGAATGGCTCCCCATATATTTGAGAGCTTGGTCCCCAGTAGGTGGAACTGTTATTTGGGAAGGATTAGGAGGTGTGGTCTTCTTGGAGGAGGTGTGTCACTAGTGGCAAACTTTGAGGTTTCAAAAAGCCCATGCCATTCCCAGTTAGCGCCTCCCTCCCTCCTCCCTCCCTCTCTCTCTCTCTCTCTCTCTNCCCTCTCTCTCTCCCCTTGTGGTTACTGTCTCAACATGGAAGCTCTCTGCTTCTCAAGTGCCATGTCAACTCTTGAGCCCCTAAATTATATGTTTCCTGTCATGGTGTCTTGTCACAAAAATAGAAAAATAACTAAGAAGAACCGGTATGAGGGCATGGTCTCTTGCTGTGGCAGACCTGACCGTGT
>LOJH01006457.1:20865-31202 GCA_001685095.1 Ellobius talpinus
CAGCTCCTCCTGCCTGTGTGTCAAATGTCTGTTATTCTGGGTATTTTGGGACATCTGACAAGGGCCCTCTTCAGCCTGTGTGCTATGGCACCTCTGATTGGCCTGCTGTCCATGTGTGGCCCTCCTGGAGATGAGTTCCCACTCAGCCACAGGTTGTGGATCTGGAAGTCAGTTGTCACCTGTCTGCCCAGTGCTGAAAACAGCCCGGGTCCCTGGCGGCCACACCTGTGGATGGAGGAAAGGTGTATTTTTTAGCAGGCATCCAAGGGCACCGTATGCAGAGGTTGGAGCCTCCAGTCACACCCAGAGCAGCTGCTCAGTGTCTCCTCAGGTCAGCACTGCCTCAGGTACTCAGGATGATGAGGACAAGCTGCACTGAGGAGGACCCCAGTTTCCCTGCATGTCCCAAAAAGGGCTGTGAAGTCTGGAGCGTAGCCCCAGCCCCTGGCCTAGGAGTTGCATTGGTCTGGACTCCAAATCCCAGCATGCCACTCCTACAGGGTATTTAAGTGGGCTCCCAGAGGAGAAACATGTGGTTCCGGGTTTGCATGTGCTCCCCGCTTTCCTGTCTTCCTGCCCTGTGCTCCGCCACCCCAGAGCGCCATATTTAATAAAACGATGGGCATTTCCATTTGGTTTGATCTGACCTAATTGGATTTCTTTGCGTTCGTCTTAGGATTTTTCCTAACGGGCCCCAGGAGATGTTGATCCCATAGCTACTTGTGGTCTAAACCCATTTTACCTGGTCATTTGCAGAGTGCTTGATCCCACCAGAGCCAGGCTCTGCCCTCCTAAGGAAGAACCTGGCCAGCCAGGTTAGTGTAGTAGGCACGCCTTGTCACACTGCTGTGGGACTTAAAGGCCATCTTTTCCACTCATGGCTGAGGTTCTTAGCACTTCTAGGAATGTCCCTTCTAGGAATGTCATAGTGTTGGGGAACCCAGGGGCCTCTACTATATTACATTATTAGACTACATTTCCCAGTCTGCTTTGTAGTTAATGTAGCCAATCGAGTACAAGCATTGTTTCTTTTTACGTTTTCATTGGTGGGGAGGGAACAAGTACCCCGTATCTGGGAGGAAGAAGGTAAACGGCATCAAAGCTCAAAGAGTACAAGGCACGGGAGTTGGGGGCCTGGTTTCCCTATCTTAAACAAGAGCATAATTATGCTCACATGCTCTGGTTTCTGGAAGCTGGGATTCTTTTGTGTGCTGAAGTGTAGACACCTCAAACCAGTGGTCCAAGGCGGAGGTAGAACTACTGGCTCAGAGAACTGAAAATACGGGTGTAAGGAAGCCTGGCTCATATACAAGACCAAGTGAGCTGCTGGTCTGAGAGCAGGCGGTCCTGAACTTCCTCCTGCTTGAGATTCCTTCCATCCCAGCAGGTTCCCTCCGCTGGTTTTCAACCTTCCCAGGGTCCCAGAGGGGCTCCCTTACTGGTGACAATGGAGCAACACAGGGGATGTGATTTAACAGGCGTCCTGGTTCCCAGCCAGTTCTGCCAACTCCAGCTTCGGGATGTGTTGCTTAGCAACCCCATCCCGTCTTCCCTCCCTCTCTAAACCTCACCTCCCCCCCCCAACTCTCAAAGTACCCCTGGCTTCCAGGGTTTATTTCAACCTAAGACCATGTTTTCCGAGCCCAGTGGCTTCATAGGCTCATGTCTCTGGACTGTGAGCAGTCCTGTTTCCCCCAGCTGCTTCCACCCCGTTGTTCAGGGACGTTCTTCCTACCTGCCCTGTGGTGGTCCTGAGGTTGCTTCCTGGCTGGTGGTTCTGTGCGGAGCCTTTCACACACCACTTCATCATTCTGCCTGGGAGCCTGCGAGAGGGGTCCAGCTTCTCACTTCATAGCCAAGGCAGCTGGGGTTCAGTCAGGAGACAGGGCTTGGTGGTCAGAGGGGGCTTGTAGCCTCTGGGTTGCACCTGGGGTCCACACTTCCAAGCACAACTCACTGTTTGCTAAGTGAAAACATTCTCTGGTCTCATCTCTTCATGCTTTACTCATCCCTCGGATGATGGTTTGCTAGATTTTTTTTTCTTTAAATAAGCTTGTTTTTGTCCTTACCAAATCACTTCTATTGAAAGGAAAACCCCATCACCGTGGTAAATAGGAAGCCAGCGGACTGCAGCTCTGAGGTAACCATAGAAATGAAAACAGTTGGCCTAAACAGAGGGGCTGTGCCTACGAGAAGCCCCTGCCTGTCCCTTTCTACAAGAGGGTGATCAGCTTGGTTTGACGGGTATAAAAGGTACTTTAGTATCCAACTGAGGTCAAAGAAAGGATTAGAGGAGAGTTCCATGGCGCTCATGGGCTCTCTCAGGTCTTCTCGCATTTGTTATTTGGAGTGGCTGGAGAAAGGCAGGGGATGGGGTTGGAATCGGGGAACAGGAACACACAGGGAGGAGAGTGGGCAGGGAATGCCTGGCCCACACACGCAGCAAGAAGCCAGTATCCTGGGATGAAGGGTGGTGGAGGTGACAGAGAGGGCTGACTCCTGCAGGGCCCCCAGCCACACCCAATTCTAAACCAGAGCAAGAACCTCCCAGGGGGCCCAGAAGAAGGGCCACCAGTGCTGGAGTGAGTGTGGTGGCCCCAGCCAGACAGGACAGTATTTTCTCACTGTACAGTGGTGTGGCGTCTGGTCCTCCTTCCCAGCAGGTGCGCTGCGCATCCCCTATGGCTGAACTTTTGGGATGTGAGGAGACTGGGTATTTGTGTGTTAAAGCTACCTGTTCATCCCTCAGCAGGGGCTGCTGCTGGCTCAGTGACAGAGAAGGAACATGGGCAGGGACTGCAGCTCATGTCCCCTGGGAAGTGCCCTGGACTGGATCTGGGAGCCCTTGTCAGCCTGAAGAAGCACAGTGACACCCTGCCCTGGGATCCCATTGCTTCCATGCCTGCTGCCCTGACTGAACCCATCGACTTCCTGTCTCTTTGTTCTTTTCCTGTTGTCATCAATTTGCATATTTCAAGCCCTCAACAGAAAGGTCAATAGGTGTTGGGGGGGGGACTTGAAGGACAACCTAACACATCTTTCTTTGAACTGCACCACTGCAGAGAGGAGCCCAAGGACAAGGGACCTTAAATCATGTGTCCATCTGTGTGGGCTCCCAGAGCCCAAGGAGGGAGAGTCCATTTACCTGGAGTCAGCAAGAAGGGCAGTGGTACCACACTGAGGACTGTCCACCCAGGGATGCTGAGAACCAGAGGATGGGGGGCCCTCCCTGCCACAAACTGACCATGTGTTGGGGGCAGGAGAGTTGGGGCAGCCACAAAAACCCCTGACAACAGGGCAAGAGGCCAATCAGAGTTGGGGGTGTGGTCAGTGGTGGGTTGAAGAAAGCCACCTGGGATGCTATGTGTATGTCTGTGGTGTGCTTGTTCACATGTATATGCATATGTGTTTTGGGGTACGTTGTATATGTGGAGGACAGAGCTTAACATGAGGCACCTTCCTTTTGTTCTCCACCTTAGTTTTTGACACAAGGTCTCCCACTGAACCTGGCACAAGTAGATTCCTTTTGACTGGCTGGCCAGCAGGCCCCAGGGACCCTCCTGTCTCTGCCTCCCTGGTGCTGGGATTACAGGCACATGCTACCAGGCTGCAGAACAATCCTGGAAAACTGTAAATATGTACTACTCTCATTGGCTAATAAAGAGGCGACTGGCAGGAAAGCCAGATTAGGAGGATGCTGGGAAGAAGAAGGGTGGAGTCTGAGGAGACGCCATGAAACACAGAGCAAGCAGGATAGGAAGTATGTACATGAGGTAAACAAACCTGGGGTAGCATACAGATTAATAGAAATGGATTAATTTAAGTTATAAGAGCTAGCTAAAAATGAGCACGAGCTATTGGAGAACTATTTATAATATTAAGTCTCTGTGTGGTTATTTGGGGAACAGTTGGCGGGATAGAGAAACTCTGCCTACCCAACCACACCTGGTTTTGTCACGTGATCCCTGGGGATCCAAACTCAGGTATGATAAACCATCTCCCCAGCACACCTTCCCCGGGGGGGTTTTAAGTTGCTTTAAAATTATATATTTTTTTATTTTTTTATTTTTTTGTGGGTGTGTATAAGCACCCCCTCAAACACACGATGGCACATGTGTGGAGGCCAGAGGATAACTTTTGGGATTTGGTTTCCTCTATTTACTATGATGTCCTGGGGGTTGAATTATCTGGATTGACGGCAAGCACCTTTACCCACTGAGTCAATCCAACCCCTTCATTCTTAAAAAACAAAAGACAAACATAGTTCTTTTGGGTGGGTATTCTTTTGAGTTCATAAGAAATCTCGACAAGGTTGAAAACTCCTTGCACAGGCTGTATGCTGATCATAATCACTTAACCTAAAGATGACCAAGGCTCTGTGTCTCCAAACGTGTGGTTGTTTATCCAGGTGGACACCTTTGTCAAAACTCACTGAACTAGGCCCTTGTTTTATTGGCAGGGTCCCAGGCAGTGCCTTGGTGTGCATGAGGAGTGGGCTGTAGGCCAGTGCTCAAGTCTACTGTGTGTATGGTGGTGTGCTTGTGTTTGGTCCACACATTATAGGCTTAGGAAATTGCACATTATTTCCAATGGCTGATTTACAAAGCAATGGCACAGGGTGGGACTACTGAGCATTCTCTGTAGGAGGACGGTCCACTGGTATCTCCTAGTAGGCCAAGAATTATTGTAAGTAGGCACTGTGAAAGCAAACTTTTCTCAATCCCCTTTCCAGCTCCCCTCTCAGTTTAATGCCTGATCCAATGTAAAGACCGTAAAGACCGTGTGGTAGCCATCACATAAGACGGCGAAGTCTCCATGTGTTCACTGCAGAGGCATTGCTTGTTCTGAGGCACAGCTTGTTCTGCTGTGTAGCCCTGCCTGGTTATCAGGTTTGCTTTCAGTTTTGTTGTTTCTTTTAAAAGCCCAGGTCTCTGGTAGCTCAACCTTGTGGTGATATTTGTTTGGGCTGTAACAAAGTTTATCTGACGACCAGAGTGTGGAGCTGGCCATACTAGTCAGCCACAGAGGCCAGGCAGTGGTGGTCCACACCTTTAATCCCAGCACTTGGGAGTCACATGCCCAGCACTGGGGAGGTGGAGACAGAAAGGGATATGGTTGGACAGAGAGAGGAATATAAGGCAGGAGGAGACAGGAACTCATTGCATTCAGTCTGAGGATTCATGGAGGCAGGATTTTGCCTGCTTTGATCTGAGGATTTGGTAGAGATACAAGGTCTCTCTAGTAAAGTTCCTTTACTTCTCTGACCTTTCAGCATTTACCCTGATATCTAACTTCAGGTTTTTATTATTAAGACTAATTAGAATTCACGCTACACAACCTAACAACCTAGTCTCAAGCTTGCTATGACAATGACCTTGAACTTCTGATCTGTCAGCTTATAGACATATACCATAGGCCTAGTTCTATGTAGTGATAGGAACTGAACCCAGGGCCTTGGGCATGCTAGGCACTTGACTACCAACTCAGCCCATTCTCAACCTGCATTTTTTTTTTAAGATAGGGCCTTTCTCACTCTGTAGCCCATGGTGACTTTGCCTCAAGACAGTTCTTCTGCCTCAGCTCCCTCATGTGGGATGACAGGTATGAGCCACCATACCCAGCCTGGTTTCAAACTCATCATCTTCTTAACTGCCTTGGCTTTCCCGAGAGCAGGAACTTCAGGCACATGTCACCACCCCTGGCCAGGAATAAATTCCTCATTTTTGATCCAAGGGTTGGGTATTCCAGAAGGTCAATGGTCAGTCCTAGAAGTCACAGCTGAAACAAGGACTTCTTGGAAGCCACAAATGGGAAAACAAACCCAGGGGCCATGGCCCAAAGCCGGAGCGAACTCAGTAGAGCACGCAGGGTTTTAAATGACCCCAGAGGTTGAAAAGAACAATGGCAAAGATGCTCAGCTCAAAAACAGAAGTGAAGGGATGAAGCCAGAGCAAGGAGGGTAGGGAGAGCAGAAAGGTAAGAGCCACACCCAGTGTGCACAGGGATAGGGAAAAGCGAGGCTTTCTATTTCTGGGGCTGGAAGGCATGGGAGCAGGGGAGTCAGACAGAGGTGGAGCAGGGCAGAGGGCAGCTCTGGAGGCAGGTGGAGGCAGCCTGAGGCAGCAGACAAACAGACACTTCCAGATGAGTTAGTATCTCCCCACTGCTTCAGCCTTCAGGGAACTTTAAGTCTCTCTCCTCCCTCCTTCCCTCCTCTCCTCCTTCCCTCCCTCCCTTCTTTCCTCCCTCTTTCTTTTGACACAGGTTCTCAGGTATCTAAAGGCTGTCTTTAAACTTGCCAAGTTTCTGAGGATGACCTTGAACTCTTGATCCTGCTGCCTGCACCTCTCCAGTGCTGAGTGACAGGCGTGAGCCACTGTGCCTGGGTTGTGCTGAAGGAGGTTTTGGAAATGCCGGGTAAGCACTCTGCCAGCTGAGCGACACATGTATTTCTTAGTGGTCATGTGTAGCTGCTTTGCCTCTAGGTTATGCAGAGCAGAAATGAAACTTCAGAAGAGCCGGATTGATGTCTGAAGTTCTGTTGTAACTGGAGAAATCTGAGCTCTGCCGTCTCTTGAAGGCCATGTGTGTGTGGGGAGAGGGGGGAATGCAGAATACAGAGGTCAAGAGAGGCCTGCCTGGGAAGATGTTGCCCAGAGCAACAACCTGGGGGAGGGGGGAAGGGAGTAGGAGGGACCAGCCTAGGCACTGTATTTGGAAGCCTTGGATAGGCCAGGGCAAGGCAGGAAGTCAGGAGATGGAGGACTGGCGTCAACACCCTTAGGGACTGGTGGCTCACTTTTGGAAAATGTCTTCTGTCTTCAATCAGAATTGCACTGTGGGTGGCAAGTATTGTGTATAAGCCCAGACAGTAAAGGCATCCAGTCCATAGGTGAGCTTGACTCATCCCTAGGTCTGTACACCTGAACCCACTCTTCTGAGAAGGCACAAATCACACAGAGACCCTCAGAATCCTGCAGGGCAGGCCCACCCTCTTCTCTAACACCCAGGAGCCCGTGGCGGCGCCAGAAACCCATCCCAGCTGTTTCGAGTATTCCTTGCACCCGTGTTTTATGAGTTAGACTTTTTGAAAGGGGACCTGCCCATGTTGGCAGGTTTCAATTTCATCTCGATTCTGTTCGCCTGGTAAGGAAAGCCCCAAATCACAGTAAAGCAACAGCAGGCATCTGGAAAAGATTGATGAGTGTGTTTTTAATCACCAGGAGAAAACCCAGCCAGAGAGTCGTCCAGCTGAACTGAGAGTTTGGGGGACGAGGCCAGCCGCAGGCGATGGAAGTCTCAGGGGTCCCAAGAAACAGCTTCCCCCAGAGACCTCTGCATGAATCCTGGGGGAGCACAGGGCTGGGCTGGTTCTGAAAGTTTGTTTGTGACTGAGAAATTCTCACTCCCACATCAAGAATAAAAACACCACTTCCCATCACTCCGGTTCCTTCTTTTTTCTACCCCTTCCTCTTTCCCCTCTGACTTTTATCTTGAGAGAGAGATAGAGAACTGTTTTGATTTCTGAAGACGTCTTTCTCATCCTCCCCTGTGAGCTGCCAAGCAAAGAATTAATTTAGATTTTTGCAGTGTTGGGGCCTCGCTCATTAAGTGAATCCCATTGTCTCTTGGAAGCCCAGGCAAGTTAGTTTAATGATGCCTCAGTCCTTCCAATCCCTCAACAAGCATCCCGTGTGCCTTCTGGCTTTCTCTACTAGAGCTTTGCTGGCAGCTTTTCAGTTTCCATTTGTTTGTGCCGAGCTCCAAACCCCTCCTTCACCAACCCCACCCATACTCGTCAGAGAGCCCCTCTTCTGCACCCCTTTCTGATGCCCTGTGGGGTGCACTCACCCCGTTTCCATGATTTCTGTTCCTCCCGAAAGTGTGACTGTAACCAGCCAGGCTGTTCGGATTTTTTAAAGACTACGTAGAGATGGGTTCCTCGTGTCCCTCTCAGCAGTTCATGTTTGCTGGGATAGGATGTGCTGGTGGCAGGGAGAAATGGCATTCCTGTGCCTGTGTAGTCTGAATAAAGGGCACAAACACTTATTCCCCCAAAGAAACATGCGAGAAAGCATCCTGAAAAGCCCCTTCACCTCTCTATACGCTCCCCCCCACCCCGTGAGGAAGTGGGCAACTGTAAGAGTTTCACCTCCCCTTAGCAATTAGGAAAATTTAAACAAAGACAGAAGCTGGCCTCTTGTATTGAAAAAAAAAAGTCTCCATGAAAAACTTCACAGGCTTGATCTCCTTGCATCTTAGACCACTGCTAAGCACTTCATGGACTTACGTCCTTTGCCTCCTGAGTCCATGACCTCAGCAGGTCTGGATCTGTGGGAAAGTCGGCCTGCGGGGCAATTGGCTGAGGCAGGTGGAGCTTGTGGAGCTGGGGTCCGTGGTTAGGGAGCGTTCTCCTGGCCGATGCTTAGGCTGGGGGAGGAATGCTTGTCGGGGTCAGAGAGTGGGCCGCGTCTTAGGGTAGGGAGGCTGCCGGAGGGTGTTGGGAGCTGGACCCTGGGTCATGCCGGGGGTATGTTCCGAGACATAGGGATGTTCACTGGCCATGGGCTCTGTGCCAGTCAGCTTCTGCTGTGTCACGACGTCCCCCACCCTTCAAAAGGTAGTGGCTTAAACAAGCCTTTGTTGTCTCCAGTTTCTGAAGGTTGGACTTCTGGGCACTTGGTGGATGGCTTGGGGCTCTAGATTCGTGCAGGCTAGCAGCGGGGTACAGCTACAGGCCTTGAGGGTGTGCTTAGAAGGGCAGAGAAAGGCAGACTCTGGACTTGCTCATGTGGCTCCTGGCCCCACATTTCCTCCCTCAGTACATGTACTTCCCCACCCCGGGCACATCAAATTGGCACTGCATGGGAAGAAACATGGAGTCCAAGGCAGGGCCATTCCTGAAGGCCAGCTGCCAACAGTTAGATGTCTCTCTGTCATTAAGGAGGTATTTAGAGGGTCTGAGGAGATAATCCGAGGACTTGAGTTCCAGAACCCACATAAAAAAGGGGGTGTGGTGGCACACATTTGAACCCCAGTGCTGGGACATGGAGATAGGATTCCCGAGGCTCACTGGCCAGCCAGTCTTGTCTAACTGGTGGGCTCCTGGCCAATGAGAGACCCGTCTTAAAGGAGGTGGGACTGCATTTCTGAGGCTGACACCTGAGGGGATGGGACAGAGGACATGAAGAATGGTCTTGAGGTGTATGTTTCCCCATCTTGAATGTCCCTGCACGCTTGCGTTGGTGCTGTGAGACACTGCTGTTGTTTTTCATTTTCTTCTCTTCAGGGGAGGAGACAAAGCCTCATTAACATGATGCAGTGAAGCAGCAAAGAGAGGGTCAGATGGCAGGAGTGGCTGCGCCTGCAGCCAAGCAGGGTGGAGTCGCTACCCCAGCCCTGAGACTCAGAGTGGCCAGAGGCAGCATATGGCGACCTGGCTGAACTTCAGTAGTGGAGGGGACCTGACAGCAGCTGTGAGTACTGGGGATTGCTGCTGCCTCCATTCTGTGCCCCGGTGTCAAGGGGCAGGTGAAGTGACTCTTGAACTGTGTCCCCATGATTAGAGATCCTGTTGAGGTCCCCCCACGGCTGGGGGAGGAAGTCTCCAGAGCTCATCTTCCTGGACAGAGAGGGGGACTGTTGAGTAAGGCTGTGTCCTGTGTGAAGTTACTATATATCGTATAACAAATGAGTTTCCGGAGTGGGCCTTGCCCTAGGAGACTCCATATTCTACAACAGCTTTGGACTCCATCTTGAGGGCGGTGGATGAGTGTGACTTTTGGGTGGACGATGGAGCTGCACCGTCTGCCAGGTGCTACCCACCCAGCACAGACCGATGAAAGACTTATTCCACATTACAAGTTTGTTAGGGTGAATTGAGACAGAGTGTGGGGGCACATGGGTGTAGGGTGTATTGAGACCCTATCAGGGAAGGCCAAGAACTCATCAGATACACCAGACCAAGGAAAATATGACTCCTCTGGAGACCATAGTGATGTTACCCACGTGTGACAGTGCAGTGATGTGACCCCACACCAATCTAGCATCTATACTTGGTGTGTACCTCAAGGACCAACAAGCAGAGGGCTCCCTGATTGGTCCCCTGATCCTAGTGCAGCCTATTGACTGCCTGCCTGCCCACTTGTAACCCATCTGGACCTGAACTTGCCATTTCTGTCTCTGGACCCAGATCTGCCCTTTCACCTCACAGCTGGAGACTTTCACTCTCAAACCATGACTTCAGTAGTGGCTGTGACAGCCCCTCCCAGCGCTGCTGTAGTATGGTATCTATCTATCTATCTATCTATCTATCTATCTATCTATCTATCTATCTA
>LOJH01006461.1:1621-32827 GCA_001685095.1 Ellobius talpinus
AGGGTCACTGGGAGTGGGCGTGGCTTGCCTCTTAAAGAGTCAAAATCCATAACAGGGGGTACTTAATTATTTATAGAAATATGTTAGTTCTAATTCCCAGTCTTAATTCTCTTTGGGTATAGCTTAAACTTTCAATTAGCTTTTAAGTCTGTATAGTAGGTCTTCAAATTTCTAACCCCTTTCCTTTAAAGTACAAACTATTAATATATTATTAATTTTTTGGTCAGAAATTATATGGAATTATTTTTTAGTAGAAAACAAATTCTGGAATGCCAAAATGTACATTTTGTACTTATGCAACAGTATTTTATATATGCATAAGAATGTTTTGTTTTAACACCTACTGTATTGATGTAGATCATTTCCATAATAACCTGGTTTCGTGTGGAATAGTTTAGTTAGAAACTTTAGGCATATGGAGTCCTATGTTTCCTCTTTTAGGCTAAAATATCTCTTAATTGGTAATCTTTTCTGGGGCTAGGTGTGGTTGAACACACCTTTAACTCCAGGATCTGCGAGGCAGAGTTAGGCAAATCTGTGTGTTGGAGACCATCCTGGTCTACATACTGAGTTCCAGACCAGCAGGGCTACTTAGTGAGACCCTATTTTAAAGGGGGGAGGGGAAAAGAAAACTGCTAATGATAAGTGACTTTAAGAATTGGGAGACTTACTGGATAAGTCTCTGCTACTCCAGAGGCTGAGTGAGATACGAGGATCGATGGAGCCCAGAAGCCTTGTCAACATAGTAGACTCTATCTGAAAATAAAGTGTTGGGGAATGGGGAGGGGCAGATTATAAGAAATAGGGACTGGAATGTAGCTCACTACAGACCCCATGCCTAGTATGTGCTAGGGCTTGGTCTTGTTTGTTGGTTACTAGCTTATAGCAATAAAGCCAAAACATCCTTCAGTATACTACTATTTCAATAAGAATGTTGTATATTTACATCTAGGACCTCAGCCATGTGGCCTCTGGAGAGTCAGTGGATGAAGATGTTCCTCCTCCATCAGTGTCATTGCCAAAGCTGGCAGCCCTTCTCCGGGTGTTCAGTACTGTGGTGAGGAGCATTGGGGAGCGCTTCAGCCCAATTCGGGGGCCACCGATTACCGAGGCATATGTCACAGATGTAAGTGTCTTTTTAAAAACCAGGTTGGGGCCTCCTGTACCCAGTAAACTACATTAACCATTCTTGTAAATGTGTTTGTGTCTGGTTACTTTCTTACTCAGAAAAGTAGGGAATACTGCTTATCAACCACCATCCTCACATTCTCACCCCACCTAGAAAGGGCTATTCTAAATTTTTATACACCCTTGACATTTCTCTAAGGCGTTCCTTCACAGATCCATGCATTTTTATTTTCTTTGGTACTGGAGGTTGGACCCAGTGCCTTGCATAGACTCTATTCTCATCTGCACCTCATAAAACACTGAACTTTTTACTCAACTTACACTTACTATTTTAAATATATGATTTAAAAATTTAAAAATAATATTAATTTTTTTAAAAATTGAGTCTTTTAGTTTTCAACACAAGAATAATAGACTATAAAGCATCAGTTATTTTCTTGAGTTGATTGTGAAGTTTGTAATAGAGCCTTTGCCTTGCATGAAAACCCTGAATGCTACTGCAGTGAAAACAAAAACTGGTCGTTCTTTTTGAGCATGACAACATGAAACTCAGGAGTCAGCCTTTGATGTAAAAAAATTGCTATTTTAAAATATCAGCCTGAAGCCAGGTATGAGAAATGACCAAATTACTACACTTGAGTGGTCATTGCATGGCGTAGTTTAGCAGAGAGAAAAATGAGCCTTGAGCCTTGCTCTGGAGTGAGGAGGAAGGAAAGACAGTCTTCACGACTGAAGTGTGCTACTGCTCAGGTACAGTGCTGGCTTTTTAGGGGCATAACTTTAGACACATTGCTAGATGAATAAAGTACTGTGTAATTCTTGGTAAGGTCGATGTGTGTTAAAGTAGAAGTATCAGATATATATAAAACTAAGCCTGTGTGTTGATAATTAAAATCTTCAAAATGGCTTAATTTCTGTCTTTCCTTTTTATTGCTTAAAAAGTTCCTGCTTGAAGAGTGAAGTAGAGACAGTTAACTCAAATAAAAAACAAAAGGAAAGGAACATAAACTTTTCCAGAATAGTTATATTTTAAATATGTTATGAAGGCCTTTAATTTTGGCTTTTGTGAATAGCATTAATGAAACTTACATACAGATCTTAAAGACAATCCACTGGGTATTATTGATTGATGAAGATTTGTGACACTTTCAGGCTTGAACTTTTCCATTTTTTAAAAAAGGTCTTATTTGAAATTTAGTAGGTATATATTGTTACAGCTTAATGATTTCTGTGTGTGGTATGTTGGAAATTATTTGGTTTTTATGATTCTTAATAGAATTGTGCACATCAGGAATTCTTATCTTGAGAAACAATTTCCAGGACTCAGTGGTAGAATGTCTGGCTACAGTGGTTATTGATACACAAACTTTAATATTAGCTTAAAGCAACTTTAGTATTTATTTTGAAAAGATTATTAAAAATCCAAGATCTAGCTGAGTGGTGGTGGTGCATGCCTTTAATCCCAGCGCTTGGAAGGAGGCAGGCAGATATCTGAGTTTGAGACCATCCTGGCCTACAAAGTGAGTTCTAGGACAGCCAGAACTGTTTTACAAAGAAATCCTCATTTGAAAAACCAAAACTAAAACAAACATACAAAAAAAACCCCAAAACAAAACAACCAAATAAACAACAAAAAACCTGAAGATCTATGTTTAAGCAAATGTGAGCAGGACATTCATAAGTGTGCTAACTTGTGGTGTGTATCATAACTATAAAGACACTAAGCTTTAGCCATTTGATAATTTCTAGGAATAGAGGAAGAGTATAAGTGAACTCAAGGGGGGCAAATTCCATTTCTTGTCAAGACAGTAATTTGGAATACTTTTTAGCCAAAATCTTTTTGTATATAGTATTAAAGTATTTATATATACTAAAGTATATAGTGTTAGCTACCAAGAATTAGAGAACCAGCTGTGAACTATGTGGAGCTGTACACCTGTAAACCCATCTCAGTCAAACGGGGAAAACAATCCCCCAAACAATAAGACTGTTAACTAGACAGATAATTTTGAGTTGAAGCTGCATTAAATAGCAAATAGTGGTGTAGAGAAGCTTGTGTTTAAAAAGGTGCTTGTTTTCCCCATTTACAGGTTCTATACAGAGTAATGAGATGCGTGACGGCTGCAAACCAAGTGTTTTTTTCTGAGGCTGTGTTGACAGCTGCTAATGAGTGTGTTGGTGTTTTGCTCGGCAGCTTGGATCCTAGCATGACTATACATTGTGACATGGTCATTACTTATGGATTAGATCAACTGGAGAATTGCCAGATTTGTGGTACCGATTATGTCATCTCAGTCTTGAATTTGCTCACATTGGTATGTGAATTACTCCTTTCGTTTTAAATTGTTGTTTATGTAGATCTTTAAATTGATGCGGAAGAATCTAAAGAACTTTGCTTCATGTGTTTTAAGAAAGGCTCTGCTTTTATCTTTTTAGGATCCCATTGATAACTCTTAGTTTTCTAGTCCAGTATGTTTTTTTTCTAATATCAAATTGCCTTTAGTGTTTGAGCTCACTTTACTCTTCATTCTCTGACCCTGTGTTGACGACATGTCCCCCTTTACTGGAGACTCACTTGTATGGGAGAAGGTACTTGACTACTTTGAAAAACCTGCTAAAATTTTATTTCTTAGAAAAAACTTGTATGATTCTTCTTAAATTTCTTTTTTCTTTTCCCTTAATATATTAACTGTACATAACTGCTCCCTTTAAAATATAATGAAAGTGAATTTTTATACTTAATACTTAGCTCCTGTAGTTAGAAATGTATGTCCTGTCTGGTTTGTGTAGGCTGTTGATTGCCTCCTCCTGGCAGTTTATCCAATTTTAGTATTTTAAAGAACTCCTGGTCCTTTTACTGTCCTCATTGTTTTGCCTTTTTTTTTAAGAATTGCCAACTATGTAATCCTTTTATATTGACTTTTTTCACTTTGTAATGTGCATTTAAGGTTCTTCCTTGCCTTTTTGTAACGTAAGCTTATTTTAAAATTTTGTTCTTTTAGATTGTTGAGCAGATAAATACAAAACTACCATCATCGTTTGTAGAAAAGCTTTTTATACCATCATCTAAACTGCTATTTTTACGATACCATAAAGAAAAAGAGGTAAGTAATATATGGATAACAAGTGAATTACTTCTGACATTCAAAAGTGGGGCTTACTTACTGGACTATGTCAGTATGAAATGATGCTTGATATTAAATATAAAGAAATTACAGTGAATGCTTTAGGTTAATACTTGTTATCATACTAGCACCTTCTTGATTGAGGTACCTCATAACTTTTTAAAAGTATCCATAATTTACTTTTATTAACTTGATTTTGGTAAATTTTTATAGAGACAAATAGGCAGATCTATTTCTAAAATTATAAATTCAGAAGTATTACATATATTTAAAAAATAAAAATTACTAGTTATTAATCAGCAGACACTCCAAATTGACTGTAGACTTAGCTAGATGGGGGGAATCAAGCTTAAACTGCTGCTGTATATGTGTTGGTATTGATTTAAAAATACAGCAACAACAACAAAAAACCCTGCAATGCTTCTTGTGAAGTTTCACATTAGCAGCTTTTAGAGCATTCTTTATAATAAGTCCATAGAGCTTTGTAAAAAGCTCACCAATATACGTGTTCCCTAAGGTTGGTCTTGTAAAATGAACCTTTTGGGTGTTACGGATTGTGAGTATCTAAATCTTGCATGGTGATCTCCCTAGCATGCTACATAGTGTGATTTTTTTTTTTTTAACCACTTTACTGAAATTTTCTTTTGTAGGTTGTTGCTGTGGCCCATGCTGTTTATCAAGCAGTGCTCAGCTTGAAGAATATTCCTGTCCTGGAGACTGCCTATAAATTAATTTTGGGGGAAATGACTTGTGCACTAAACAATCTGCTACACAGTCTCCAGCTCCCTGACGCCTGTTCTGAGATTAAACACGAGGCTTTTCAGAATCACGTGTTCAATGTTGACAATGCCAACTTTGTAGTTATATTTGATCTCAGTGCCCTGACAACAATTGGAAATGCCAAAAACTCATTAATTGGGGTGAGTCTTTAATTGTAAAGATTTGTTATTTATGCATTTAGTGTTATTTCTGGTTTTGAGGCAGGGATCTACTGTGTGGCATAGGTCAACCTTGAACTCATTGTGTTCTTGCTTTAGCCTCCTGAGTACTGACTGGGATTATTGGAATATGCCACCACTCCTAGCCATAAAGACTATCCATGGTTAAGCCCTCTTCACCTTTTGCGATCTTGTTTTCTTTTTGTTTCTCTTCTTTTTTTGTAATAGAGTCTATATAGGCCAGATTAACTTTAGGTGCTGAGGTTATAGACATGTATCACCATGTCCATCATAACCTCATATTTTATTTGTGGGTTGGGGACAGAGTTCAACATTTAGTACTTTCTTTAATTGCTCCCCATCTTATTTTTTGAGATATGGTCTTTCATTGAACTTGTGCATCACTAATTCAGCTAGTTAGTCCAGTGAGCTCCAGGTTTCTGTTTGTCTGTCTCTTGAGGGTTGGGATTACAGATTTGTGCCTACTTTATGTGAGTGTTGATAGTTTGAACTCATGTCCTTGTGCTTGCCTGGCAAGTGCTTTACCCACTGAGCCAGCTTCTCAGCCCAGACTCACATTTTCTTTTTTCTTTGTCTTTTTTTGGAAGAAGAAATATCACTTTTTTCCCCCCAACTTCAAAAGAGGACCTGGAACTCTTGTCAGGCTGCTCACAATAGCTTGTAACTTGAAATCTAGCATGCATGCACACACACACACACAACACACAACACACCACCACCACCACCATCATCATAAAAATAATAGTAAAAACTAAATGGGAAAAAATTTCAGCCAGATGTGGTAGTACATGCTTATCGTCTGAGCACCTAGAGGGTGGAGACAGAAGAACTGCCAGTTCTAGACCAGCCTGCAATTAGGTATTATTCCACACAGTGAGACTCTGTCAAAAAATGAAAAGTTCTTTATCCCTTCTAGGAATTCTTATTACAAAATTAATAGTTAGTGATGGGGAGAGAGACTTTTGTGTGTGTGTGTGTATCCTCAGATAAGGTGCTCATGTTCCTATAAACAATACTAATAAATTTGTTGGATCTTAAAAAACAGACAAACGGTTGAAGTAGAGAGTTTAAGAAAGTGTTTAGTGGGAATGCATGGGATTATAGGGTAATTGGATAGGTGCAGATGTGACCAAAATACATTATGTACATGAATGAAAATGTCTTAATGAAAACATCTACATATACAGAAGCATACTGGGTGTGTGAGGGAGGGAGAGGATTGGGTATGTAACTAAGTGGCAGAGTGTTTGGATTCAATCCCAGTATCACAAAAAATCAAATGGTGTAATATTAAATTTGAAGTGGCATCACTAACACCCCCCCTTTTTTGAGTTAGCTCTGACTCGTCTTCTAAGACCTAAAGAGATCTACCCACACTTCTGCGTTTGCCTCTCAAGTATTAGAATTATAGACTTGTACTAATAAATCTGGCTACATCCTTTTGATTTTATAATTACTGTACTACTTTATATATTTCTTCTTTCTATTGAACCATACAGAAACAATAATTTAAGGAGAGAGAAATGTTCTGTATTAAATGATAATGTTTTCTAAGACTTGATGTTCATGCTTACTTTCTTTAGCTTGTATGCTCAGAGTATCCATGCTGTCCCATAGATGCCCCTTCCTCTATGATACTTTCTCCTTACATATGAAGCTTGTGGGAAACTCTCTTCTTAATACACCTAAGTTTTATTTTTGAGAAATTCATGTCCTGTATAGATTGGATAAGGTTTATGTTCAGCGATTTGGCATTCTGAAAAAGCGATGGGTGAGGCAGGTAGTTAGATGGAGCATTGTGTCTTAGAGGAAAAGGAATAGGTGGAAAAGGCTTAGAGAGGCAGGATTGCTGGCTTTGTTATTGAGCAAGATACCTTGCCATTTGTAATATGCTAAAATTTGAGCAAATGTAGGCTTTGTATCAAAGAGTACAAAGAGTACTGTATCAAGGACTTTGCTTAAACTAGACAAGCATCAGCAAATTGGCCATTTGCCCCAGATTTAGTTGTACATCTGTTTAGTTGCTTTTGTTTTAAATAGCTTGATTGAGCTATACTTTATTATGTTCTCGCTTTGTAAAGAAAGTTATATCAGAGGCAGCCAGCTACTCCTTGTTTTGACTGACTGGCTTATGACGATGCCACTCAGGCTAACTTGAGGGAATGTTAGCTGAAGACCTCAACTTTGTGTACTAGATAATTTCCAAGTTTTAGACCTTTGGGGGACCCATAAATAAACTTTGTCTGTTTTTACCTTGGCAGATGTGGGCACTGTCTCCAACTGTGTTTGCACTGCTGAGTAAGAATCTGATGATTGTGCATAGTGACCTAGCTGTTCACTTCCCTGCAATTCAGTATGCAGTGTTGTACACCCTGTATTCCCATTGTACCAGGTACAGTGCTCACAGGTCCTCAGAAGAAAAAAAGAACAAGAAATGTTTCTTCATTTTGTTGTCTTCATTTAATGACGCTGAAAAGATGATCTCCACTTTGTCTTTCAGGCATGATCACTTCATATCCAGTAGTCTTAGCTCTTCATCCCCTTCCTTATTTGATGGTGCCGTGATTAGTACTGTAACTACAGCCACAAAGAAACATTTCTCAATTATATTAAATCTTTTGGGAATATTGCTAAAGAAAGATAATCTTAACCAGGACACCAGGTACATAAATAACTTTTTAAAATAATACTGAGTTCCTAGGTTTATTAATTCTTTGTGATTTGAGGCTAAGAAATTTAGATTGCAGCTTCATTGTGAAGCACCTGATTGGATTCTGTTACTTGATTTTTATGTACCCTGCTGGGCTCTACTTTGGGGCCATTTTCCAGTGGCATCATGCTGCTTTTCAGAAACAGAATACCATGATACAGAAACAAATTTCTCTAGACTTAGCTTTTTATTTGTAGGTTTATTTTACTTTTAAATATGTATATTTTTGTGTATCTCTGTGAGGGCAGCACTCTTGGAGGCTTGTGGTATTAGATTTCCCTGGCATGGTAGTAACAGATTGTTGTGAGCTGGCTGATGTGGGTGTTGGAAACTGAACATCAGCCCTCTGCAAGGGTACTGTGCACTCAGCCACTGCAGATTCTCCAGCTCCACCTTTTATTTATTTTTACTTGTGTTGTTTGAAAAATAAAGTGAAAATTGGTAGAAGTGTTTTTTGTTTGTTTGTTTGTTTTAATGTAAAGCCAACTGTTTATTTTATGTTTCAGGAAATTATTAATGACATGGGCTTTGGAAGTGGCTGTATTAATGAAGAAGTCTGAAACATATGCACCTTTATTTTCCCTTCCATCTTTTCATAAATTTTCCAAAGGCCTTTTAGCCAACAGTAAGAGACTTATTATGTTTTAATTTTGTTTACCCTTTAAAAGGTATACTGGTTAATGGGAGAAGGTAGTTACGGTAGCACTCTTCTGCCATGAAGTGAGTAGTTTCTATTTTAATTCCATATATAGTAGTCTTGATTCATTTTTATTCTATTTGAAAAATAATTGAATTGTTAAATTTTCAACCTTAACTTTATTCCATGAACTTGAATTTTGTTGAATATTAATTTCCTAGCTGTTTCTCCCAGTGAGGTTTCCAGGCAAGAGTAGGGTATAATCCATACTAGGTGCGTCTTGTTTGATGAGTGAGTGAGTGAGTGAGTGAGTGAGTGAGTGACGAATGGGAGTGAGTGAGTGAGTGAGTGAGTGAGTGAGTGAGTGAGTGACGAATGGGTTCAGAATGTTATGTTGACTGAAATATACTTTAAGAGGTGCAAACTGAAAGTAACTTTTCCCTTTTTAATAGCTCTCGTTGAAGATGTGAATATCTGCTTGCAAGCATGCAGCAGTCTCCATGCTCTGTCCTCTTCTTTGCCAGATGATCTGCTGCAGAGGTATGGACTAGAGACTGAATCTTTGGCTCTGGCTATAATGGGCATGGGAATGCTACCACAGCTGCTTTATCTGTTATTTTTCATAGGTGTGTTGATGTCTGCCGTGTTCAGCTTGTCCATAGTGGAACTCGTATTCGACAGGCCTTTGGAAAGCTACTGAAGTCAATTCCTTTAGATGTTGTACTAAGGTATAACTGTTTTGGCTTGCTATGTTTTTACTACTTTGTAATTGTCTACCATAGTAAAAGATTAATCATGTTTAGTGCATTAATTTAATATATTGCATGATACTTCTTAGTGATAAAAGACATGTCAGGAAATTTTTGGTGACCTAGAAGCAAAAAACATTTTTTTTTGGTAATCTTTGTCATCTTATAATTATTAGGGTAGAATAATTCATGTAGTACCCCAAATCCATTACTTAGTAATTAAATTTTTTGTTTCTTTAAGGCAGGGTTTCTCTGTGTAGCTTTGGCTGTCCTGGAACTTGCTCTGTAGACCAGCCTGGCCTCAAATTCAAGAGAGTTAGATGTTTATTAAAGTATTTATTTTCTTTAGTTTTGTGTCTGAGTGTTTTGCCTGTGTGTATGTTTCTCTCTGTACCACCATGTATATGCCTGGTGGCTGCTGAGGTCAGGCAGGACAAAGATGTTGAATAAACTTTTATGACTTTTGATTAAGTTGATTTTGGAGCATTTGTTTTGTTTTTGAGATAGGGTTTCGCTTATCCCAAGCTAGCCTCCAACTTTTTATATAGCCAAGGAAAATCCTAAACTCTAGATTCTCTGGCCTTCTTCCAAAGTGCTGGGATTGTAGGTGTGCATCACTGTGTTCAGTTTATTCTGTCTGTGATCAAACCTAGGGCTTTGTGCAAGACAAGCATTCCACTGACAGAATTACGTCCCCAGTACATACGCTCTCTCTTTCCCCTTTTTCATTTTAACATCATCATCATGATTGTTACTATTATTGGCAAGGTCTCATGTTGTAGTGCACAATAGTCCCAAACTGGTCTTGAACTCAGGATCTTCCTGCCTCCCAAATCCTGGAATTACAGGTATACACTAACATTTTTTTTTAAGATTTTATTTTTACTTTTTGTGTTTGTGAGTGTGTCTGTCCCCTGTAGTTGAGCCACCTGTGTGGGTGCTGGGAATTGAACTCAGGTCATCTGGAAGAGCAACAAGAGCACTGAGTACTCTTAACATTGAACCATCTCTCCAGTCTTCTGTATTAACAGTTTGGGAACCTTTTAAGATTCTAAAATTGTGAAATTATAACATATACTCACACTCTTATTTTTTGTTTTGTTTTGGTTTTGGTTTTTGATACAAGATTTTTCTTTGTAGCCCTGGTTGTTTTAGAACTTACTCATTAAATCATGTCTGCCTCTGTCTTCTGAGTGTTGGAATTAAAGGCATTTAGCACTAACACCCAGCTTTTTTTTTTTTAAAGGTAGGTTCTCGTTACATAACCATAGGCATATCTAGAACTTGCAATGTAGACCAAGCTGGCCTTCCACTCAGGGATCTGCCTGCTTCTGCTTCCTTAATACTGTGAGTAAAGGCATGGACCACCACTCCTGGCATCCTCTATCCACTTAAAAGCCTTGGTTTTATTTTTGCTTCCAATGAAGTTCCAGTACTCCATTTATAGAATCTGCTAACCTTCCTTCTAAAACATCTTTCATGACGATGACTTTTTTGTTAACAGCAATAACAATCACACAGAGATTCAGGAAATTTCTCTAGCATTGAGAAGCCACATGAGTAAAGCACCAAGTAACACGTTCCACCCTCAGGACTTTTCTGATGTCATCAGTTTCATTTTGTATGGGAACTCTCACCGAACAGGGTAAGTAAGGCTCTGATTTCATTAGAGTGCAGTAGTTCTAAGACTCTTCTGATAATTACATCCAGATTTGAGAAAACATTCATCCAATGTGTACCCCATTGGAAGGTAACATTGTTTGGTGACTCATATGATTTTTATCAGCTTTGGAGATGATAGATAATGCTTTGAAGGTAGCGTTTGGGAACAGAAATGGGCTGTGACTTTCACTGGTGAAATGTGATTGACAGTTAATTGATCTGATTGCCATGAATGCTTTGGAGGAAGGGTTGGAGATGATATTGTTAAGATGTTCGGTTGTAGTGAATGAAATGTAACCTGAAGGCCAAATAGTTATGAGCAATGTAGCCAGTAAGTAATTCAGTTTCATTACACTCCAGCCTGTTCTTAAAGTGTAGTGGCTTCTTTTGGTATGAAAAATTGGTCTCTATTCCCATTCCCCTTGTACTTGTTTTGATTATTAAGATGAAGTTGTCATTGTCTGTTACATATGAAACTACTTTTCCCAGGAAGGACAATTGGTTAGAAAGATTGTTCTATAGCTGCCAGAGGCTGGATAAGCGTGACCAATCTACAATTCCCCGCAATCTTCTAAAGACAGATGCTGTCCTTTGGCAGTGGGCTATTTGGGAAGCTGCGCAGTTCACTGTTCTTTCAAAGTTGCGAACCCCACTGGGCAGAGCTCAGGACACGTTCCAGACAATTGAAGGTAACCAGCAATTTAATTTGGCATTCTTCAAACTTTGTGATGTAGATAAATTTCTAGGCCTTTTAACTTCAGAAATCCTGGCTTTATAATTGGTAGATTTCAGATTTTTTTTTTCTGTACTGTTCACTAAATTAGTTCTAGATATGACTTTAAAAGAAGGTTTTATTAAGTAATTGTATTGCCATGTGCATGTCTGTTTTTGTTCAAAAGCTTAGGGTTATATGGAACAAACTTTTTCCCCCAAAAATGAAAGATATTTAGTCTTTGGTTTTTGTTTTTGAAATTGATGAGTATATAAACAGGATTTTTTGTAAATTGATTTATTAAGAGTTTTCTCTGGTTCAGAGTGTTGCTGCCTTTGTTTTCAGGTATCATTAGAAGTCTTGCAGCCCACACACTAAACCCTGACCAGGATGTTAGTCAGTGGACTACTGCAGATAATGATGAAAGCCATGGAAGCAATCAGCTTAGACTTGTTCTTCTGCTTCAGTATCTGGAGAACCTGGAGAAATTAATGTATAATGCCTATGAGGGATGTGCAAATGCATTAACATCACCTCCCAAGGTTGGTGTCCATAGAAATATAGTGGTGCTTTGTAACAGAGTCATTGTGAGACAGTAACCATGTGTATTTAGTTTATATGTATTCAAGGTATCTTCACAATAATTTGAAACAGTACTTCTCCCCCCCCTTTTTTAAGGTCATTAGGACTTTTTTCTATACCAATCGACAGACTTGTCAAGACTGGCTTACTCGGATCCGCCTCTCCATCATGAGGGTAGGGTTGTTGGCAGGTCAGCCTGCTGTGACAGTGAGACATGGCTTTGACTTACTGACTGAAATGAAAGCAAATAGTCTATCTCAGGTAAGGTCATTGGGAATACATTTTAGCTGTAGAAATTTGGGTTTGGTCTCTGATAAAATTCAGTCTACAGATCAGTTAACTTCAGTTCTTAAGGCTCTTCATCCAATATCTTATAAAACTAATGACTCCCCCAGTCATTTATGTTTTCTACATAGAAAATGTTAAAAATATGAATTTTTTATTCTTAAAGACTGGGACTTTAGGAATAATTGTAAGAAATTTGTATGTGGATCACATTCTTAGAGTGTTTGGGAAGTTCTTAATTTAATTAGGTTCAGAATAAATAAATGGAATCTAAAACAACAGAATACTTATTCCTTAATAAATGTCTTTTAAGTTAATTAGGCTAAATAGTGTGAAAGGAATTGTTAAATATATGTAAGTTGTGGCCAGTAGTTTATAAGTTCAGTAGAAATTTTTCAGTGGTGTCAAGGTCTGTGACTAATCTGCCTTCTGTTTCCAGGGGAATGAATTAGAAGTAACTATCATGATGGTGGTAGAAGCACTGTGTGAGCTCCATTGTCCTGAAGCTATACAGGGAATTGCTGTCTGGTCATCTTCAGCTGTTGGTAAAAACCTTCTCTGGATTCACTCAGTGGCTCAGCAGGCTGAAGGGAGGTAAGTTAGAAGGAAAGAGATGAATGATAGGATTTTTATGTTCAAATCCTTTGTATTATATAATCATGAAAATAGCTTTATCTATTTTGAGTATGAAGCCTGCTATAATCACTTCAGTAGGGGGCATCTTTCATTTGTTCTTTTATTAGCAGCCATACACGAGTGCCTCACTTAAGTAGGAGGTTATGAGAAATCATACGAAAACAAGGTCTTTCAGTTTCATGAATGGTTTTAAATAGGATTTTTGATTGAAAACCTTCCACATTTGTTTCAGGTGTAATACTGTCTGTTGCTGGAGTGTTTACTCACAACTCTGTCAATTGCATGTATGCCTTATTTAAGTTTAAGTAGTTTTTAGGAATTTGGAAAGAGGTAACCACTTATATTTAGAAAGATAAATAACCTGCTGTTTGTAGATTTTGGTGTGTCTAAAGCTACATTTTCTTAGTGTGGTAGTTTTTAACCTGCTGTAGAAAAACAGTCTATCTACAGAGCTGCATGGCTTTTCTACTCACCAATATTCTAAAAAAATATCTTCTACAATCTCATTTTTCTTTTGCTGGTTTTTTTGAGGCAGGGTTTCTCTGTGTAGCTTTGGAGCCTGCCCTGGAACTCACTCTGTAGACCAGGCTGGCCTTGAACTCACGTAGATCCAGATCTGTAGATCTGCCTGCCTCTGCCTCCTGAGTGTTGGGATTAAAGGTGTATGCACCACCGTCTGGTCTGAGTTTTCTTAATGGACACCATTGCTTATTTGTGAGTGCATACTAATTTGGCATACTTTTGAAATATTGTTGAATATCAAAGTAGTTATCAGTAGTTTATGCTAGTGGGTTTTTTTTGCTTGTTTGTTTGTCTATTTTGGTTTTGGTTTTTCAAGACAGGGTTTCTCTGTGTAACAGTCTTGGTTGTCCTGGAACTCACTTTGTAGACCAGGCTGGCCTTGAACTCACTGAGATCCGCCTGTCTCTGCCTCCCAAGTGCTGGGATTAAAGGCTTGAGCTACCACTGCCAGGCCCACTAGTTTTATACTGTTTTGGTATGAGGCAGAGATCTAATTTCCCCCTCCAAATAGCTGACTCTTTGTCCAGGTGCAGTTCATCAAGTAATTCATTATTTCACCATTAATTCTTTTTTAGAAGGAGTTTCATTTGAGTGATTAAAAAAATAAAATAAGACTGCTTTAATTTGTATTTAAGGTTTGAAAAGGCCTCTGTGGAGTACCAGGAGCACCTTTGTGCCATGACAGGTGTTGATTGCTGCATCTCCACCTTTGACAAATCTGTTCTCACATTGGCTAATGCTGGACGTAACAGTGCCAGCCCCAAACACTCTCTAAATGGTGAGCATTCAGCGTTTATATTAACAGTGTCAAAGTTACAATGCATTTGTCCAGGTAAACTTACCGTATGTTTGTTTCCAGGTGTTTATGGTCTATGAAATATTTACAGTTCTCAATTTCTATCTTCTTTCTTAATCAAATACCTTTCAGGCGAATCCAGGAAAACTGTGCTGTCCAAACCAACTGATTCTTCCCCTGAAGTTATCAATTACCTAGGGAATAAGGCCTGTGAGTGCTACATCTCTATTGCGGATTGGGCTGCTGTGCAGGAGTGGCAGAATGCTGTCCATGATCTGAAGAAGAACACCAGCAGCACGTCACTCAATCTGAAAGCTGATTTCAATTATATCAAGTAATGGCTGCATATAGTCAGCATCCTCTGCTCTGTTGATAAGTAGTCTTCCTCTGTGGTGGCAAATACTAAAATTGGTCATATTTATAAGAGGAAACCAATAGTGGGGTAAGGAAGGAATCTTCTTAGTTGGAAGATAGAATTATATATAAAGAGGCACTGCTTTAGAGAGGCTCACACAGGACAGCTATGTTTCTGAAGTACTGTTAAATATTTAAAGAAAATTTATTTTAATGGTGAGAGTTTGTGAATATCTCTAAGTTATATTCTTTGTTCCTCTTTAATTATGCATCTCAAAATTGCGGATTTACTGCATTCCAGACACATGACTGGAAGGGCAAAGCTCATCAGAGTTGGTTCACTGTCCTTGCCTTCCTGGTAACTGAATACATAATCTGTGGGAAGCATCGGGTATAGTATAGCAGGACAAAACACACTGCTTCTAACTCTTGAAAATAGAAAGAGAAGAAATGGGAGAAAAAAACCTGACAAAGGATTACTTGTCTTTTCTGTGACTCAAGAAAAACAGTTAAAATTAGGCATAGACAGTTTAGGATAGCTGTGGCAGAATGGGTGAGGTCAGAAGAAATTAAAGTCTAAGTTTGTTTTTTTTGGGGGGTATCTTGTCAGCAGTTGAAAGTGTAGAACTGTAGAGTACAGTGAGGACATGGGGCAGGGGCCTGCTGCCAGAAAGCCTAAGGTCTTGTAGTGGGATAGATAATAGATGTTAGATATGAAGAGATCATCAGCAACCAGTGTTTAACTAACCTGAGAAGCAACTGTTGATACTGTTGTAGTTGGAGTAGGAATGGGGTAAGCCAGCTGATGAGTATTTCCATTGCTGCTTTCAGACTTGGTGATAAGAGAAGGGGCCCAGTGAAAGGTGGTATAGCTAGTAATCCCAGCACTAGAAAGGTGGAGACAGGAGGACAAATATCCTTAGTTACATAAGTGAGTTCCAAACCAGCTTGTCTGAAAAAGATAGAAAAGAGAGGTTGAGAACATAAATCTTCCTCCTGGTTGGGGGATATCTTTAGTAGAGATGGGGCAGAGGAGAGGTGTGGAGCTTGTATGAGTGGGGCCTCTCATCTTGGCACTGGAGTGTCAGAGCTATAGGAAATGATTGCAGAAAAGGAAATAATTGGAATTCTTTCAGGGATGGTAAATGAGTTTCATTAAAAAAAGGTTTGGGAGATGTCTCAGTGAGAGTCAGGACTAAGGTATAAAACTGAGACAATAGGATGCTTTTGGTGGCTTGGAGAAAGCAAGTGTTGAAGACTTGTAGAATCTCCTGCCAGTGTATTAACAGGGTCACAGAATGAGGAAGGAGAGCTCAACTGGTGGTCATGGCTAGGACTTTACTGAAATGGGAGCCCCATCAAGACGAAATGGTATTTCTAAATCCATTTCTTTGAAAAGTTGTTCCCTTCTACTCCTTGTTCTTCCCATTGTTCCCAGGTTACACAGGGCTGGTGAGGCCTAACACAAGCTGATGGGTATTTTAATTACAGGTCACTAAGCAGCTTCGAGTCTGGAGAGTTTGTTGAATGCACTGAGCAATTGGAATTGTTACCAGGAGAAAATATTAACCTACTTGCTGGAGGATCAAAAGAAAAAATAGGTATTTGAGAACAGTTTTTTTCATGGCAAGTTTCTTAAAAGTTTGGATAGTTTTTGTTTTACTAGGAAACCTGTAAGTTCTTGTGTATTTATTTGGAGTCCTACACTATATGAAGCAACATATTTCACTAAAACTGTGCTATTAATAGTTGATGAGGCAAATGAAAAAGTGGCTCAGTTAAAATTAAACTGGCAGTGGTGGCGCACGCCTTTAATCCCAGGACTCCAAAGGCAGAGGCAGGTGGACCTCCAAGTTTTCGCCATTATCCAATGAAATCCAAACAAGCAAACAACAACAAAAAATTAAAACTGGGAAAGGTGACATTGAGACTTTTAGATTGATTAGACATTTAATTGAAAAAGCACAAAGCAGTGTTTGGGCTGAACAGTTTCTTTAATTTTCATCTTTATGAGCGTACTGTATATTACTGCTGTTGAGGCATTTAGAGGTCTGCTGTGCAGATTGAGGTTTGCCTCATGGAGAGTAGGATGCATCATGTAAGCTCTCAAGTACTTCTGAGGAGAGCTGTTAAAACCAACCAGGTGCACTGACTCACTGTTGGTCAAGATGTGCATTATTGTTTCCATGTAATTAGCCTTTTCATTTACATTTTAGAAAAAAATGTGCATTTTTTTTAAGAGAGAGGTGAGTCATTTATTTATCTGTAACTTTGATTTTGGTTTTTTGTGTTCTTTTGGAACTCAGTATGTAGACTTGGCCAGAATTCATAGGTCCTGCTATGTTTGCTTTCTGAGTGCTGGGGTTAAAGACAGATTCTACCATACCTGGCAGTTTTGGTTTCTTATATCAGGTGCTCACTGTTGAAGTGTACTTATCTCTGAACTTAATTTCAAGTCTTAAAAAAATCATACTTGTCTTAGAATTAGTTTTTTTCTGGTATAAATGAATTTGGCTATAGTTATTAGTTGGTATGGTATATAGTTATTATATGGTATATAGCTAATTAGTTAAATATATACCAGTAAGCTTAGGATTGAGGAGCTATCTCAGTCACAAAACTATGCCGTACAAACATGAGGAGCTGAGTTCAGTCCATAGCATCTGTCAAAAAGTGTTGTATGCTGGCATATGCTTGTAATCCTAGTGCTAGAGCAGCAGGGTAGGCTGGCTATTGAGAAACTGATAAAAAGGATGGGACTAGAGGAATGATACTGGAGGTTGATTTCTGGCCTCCAGATGCACACACAGTGCACACCATTAAATAAATAAAAATGTGAGATTAAATTTCATGAAGTGAAGTGGAGGAAAACCTCACTGAAATGGTTACATTCTTTATAGAATCAAGTTTTGAATGTAAAAAGAAGGGGTAAAGAAGATTTCTTACCAATATTTGCACTTTTAATGGCAGGTGATTGTTAGAGACATGAAGTATAACTTTATGTTAAATAATGCAGTTTACGTTGTTAAATTTACACTATCTGAAATGTCTAGCTACCTTAAGGAAAGAAAGGAGAGGTATTCATTGATGATAATTACTTTATTAAATATTGCCAAAATATTTTAATACCGTTGTACATTGAGAACAAATCAACTTAATACGATGTAACTTGTTTAGATATGAAAAAGCTGCTTCCTAACATGCTCAGCCCAGACCCACGGGAGCTTCAGAAATCCATTGAAGTCCAGCTGTTGAGAAGCTCGGTCTTTTTGGCAACTGCTTTAAACCATGTGGAACAAGATCAGAAATGGCAGTCCTTAACTGAGTGAGTCACAAGTGTACACATTGGCAGGCAACAGCAAAAAATTGAAACTACAGATGTGTATAAACCCCTGAAAGCAAACATCTTGTTTTGCTCATAATCTACTATAGAGCAGACTGCTTTCCTTACTGTGACCCCTGATTTTTTTTGATGCCAAATGGTAGTGCCTTAGCCACTTCATATTAGTGGTTACAAGATGAAGAATCTTGTTAATTAATTGACAGCAAATATGTTCTTTCAGAAACGTGGTAAAGTACTTGAAGCAAACCTCACGCATAGCTATTGGACCGCTAAGACTGTCTACGCTAACAGTGTCACAATCCTTGCCAGTACTGAGTACCTTGCAGTTGTACTGCTCATCTGCTCTCGAGAACACGGTTTCTAATAGACTGTCAACAGAGGTGTGTAGATGTATGTGTGTGTTCTTTAAAATCTCTTAGTTTAGTATATGTGTATGGTTGGTTGTTTTGCCTGTATGTGTCTGTGCACCACTTGCATGTCTGGTGCCCCTAGAAGCCAGAAGAAGGCGTTAGATCCCCTAGGGCTGGAGTTACAAATGAATGTGAGCTACCATGTGGGTACTGGGAATTGAACCTTGGTCCTTTGAAAGAATAACAAGTGCTCTTAACAACAGAGCTATCTCTCTAGTCCTGAAATAGGTTTTTTTTTGTAAGTATTCTTTATGAGTGTTAATATATTAGTATAGATCAAAGACCTCATTTTCTCAGTTTTTAAAGTAGAATTTGTAATTGGGTAAGCTGGTGAACTCAAATCTAAAATGTATTCCTAGACAGATTTTCATTTGATGTGGTATAGGACAGATGGAAGAATCTAAGGTTTTGACTAATTGCTGAATCTTGATTTTTTTGTTCATATAAATTTTGGATTTCACTTATATCCTTTCTCTTTCTTAATAGAGTAAACTTCAACCAAAAAGAGAACCTTTGCAAAGAACTTGCATCCTTTAAAAATTATAGAATCAATAGTTTAATGCTTTTCTGCAATTTTGGTTTAGAGTAAATACATGTTTTCACAGATGCACTTTATTAGTAAATATATTGACAAATTATACTTCATATTCTGAGTTTATTTATTAAAACAAAAGTTTTCTGTTTAGGTGTATCTTAGTTTCTTTTTTATTGCTCCGATGACATACTCTTACCAAGGCAGCTCATAAAAGAAAGTGTTTGATTTGGGCATACAGTTTCAAAGGATTAAGTTCAGGATATCAGACCAAAGGCATGGCAGCTGAGACCTTACGTTTTGATCTTGAAATTGAAAGCAGAGAGAAAGAAACACTGAATGTCTTTTGAAACCTCAAAATCTGTCCCAATTGACTCCTTCAACAAGACCACATCTTCTAATCCTTCCTAAATAGTTCTACCAACTGTGGACCAAGTATTCAAATACACCCGCCTTGGGGGCCATTCTCATTTACACCAGCACAGGTTGGAAGGTTATAGAGAAGTTAGACTATGTAGTCTATCTTGAGCTTATTAGAAGATACTGTTTTACACAAGTCTTTGTCTCTCTGCTGTCAGGACTGTCTTATCCCACTCTTCAGTGATGCTCTTCGCTCATGTAAACAACATGATGTGCGGCCTTGGATGCAGGCATTGAGATACACCATGTACCAGAATCAGCTGTTAGAGAAAATTAAAGGTAACTATCTCTTTCTCTCTCTCATTCTTTACATAACCATGGCTTCCCTAAAACTTACTGTGTAGACCAGGCTGACCTCAAACTCACAGAGACACGCCTACCCCTTTCTTTCAAATGCTGGGATTAAAAGCATGTGCCACCTCTTGGGCCCATTTTCTTTTCCTGTTTTTGAGACAGGGTTTCTCTAGTGTTGGAGCCTGTCCTGGAACTAGCTCTTGTAGACCAGTCTGGCCTCGAACTCACAGATCTGCCTGCCTCTGCCTTACAAGTGCTGGGATTAAAGGCGTGCACCACCACCACCCGGCTCTGTTTTCTTTTTCTTAAAGTTAACTTTACTGAGATCTAAATTATACATTTAAGTATGCAGTTTGGTTTGTTTTTTTCCTATCTACCTCTATGTACCCACCAGTATACACAGGATGGAGAACATTTCTCTTAACCCTAGAAAGTCCCATGTCTCTTTTTTCAGGTTACTAACATTGTCACTGTCTCAGGATGATTTGCTTCCTATTCCTGTAAATTAGACTTATGTTTGCTGATGTTTTCACATAAATGAAATTAGGCTACATCCTCTCATCTGGCGTCACTAGCTTACATGATATTTTCAAGGTTCTGTCATGTTAACTTGTCGGTAAAGTGGTCTTTTTTTATTGTTAGTAATATTCCACTGTATGGATGTGCCACCATTTATTTTTCCATTTGTTCTTGGTTCTTCTAATTGGGTAGCTGCTATAAACATTGGTGTTATTTCCCTTGTTGCTTCAACCAAATTTAGTTTTATTTTGTACATAAGAATTTGCCTGCGTTTGTGTATATGTACTCCATTTGTGCCTAGAGGCCAGAAGAGGGTGCTGTATTCTCTTGAACTGGTGTTACAGGCAGTTGTGAGCCATCAAGTGGGTGCTGGAAACCCTCCTCTGCAAGACCAGGAGCTCTAAACTGACAAGTTGTCTTTCCAGCCTCTGACCTAGGCTCTTCTAACAATTCAGATGTTACAACGTTAATTTCTTCTAGAGAATGATTGTCACTCTGCTCTTCTTGGTTGTGTCCCTTTTTCTAATATTATTTTAAGCCATGCACTGTGCTACTTGTTGGGTTTTGAACATTAGCTCTCTTTGGAAAGGTGGTGAGGAAGGGTATGCTTAGGGAACAAAGTCTGGAGTTAGTGACTTGGGAATTAATGGAACATTTTTTTTCTTTCCAGAACAAACAGTACCAGTTAGAAGTCATCTCATGGAATTAGGTCTGACTGCAGCAAAATTTGCTAGAAAACGGGGGAATGTGTCATTGGCAACAAGACTGCTGGCACAGTGCAGCGAGGTTCAGCTGGGAAAGACAACCACTGCCCAGGACTTAGTCCAGCATTTTAAAAAACTGTCCACTCAAGGTCAAGTAGATGAAAAATGGGGGCCTGAGCTTGATATTGAAAAAACTAAGTTGTTATATACAGCAGGTTAGTAAAAGCATATAAGGAAAACTGAATGCATGTTTCTGTGTGTGATTTAAGAAGTATTTTAGGAAAAAAATTATTTCCAACTTTTATAGATCAGTGTCCTTCAGTAAGACATGTTTTCAAAGATCATTGATTATCCCTGGATTCATTTATTTATTTTTTTTGCATGTGTCGTTTGCCTGCTTATTTGTATATATGGGAGCACACATGTGAGTGCAGGTTCACATCTGTATTCATGTATGTTTGTAGGCTAGAGGTTGACAATGGGTGTCCTTAATTGATACCCATCTCATATACTGAAGCAAGGTTTTTTACTTGAACCCATAACTCACTTGGTTAGGGTAGCCTTACTAGCCAACTTGTTCTGTGTATCTCCGCTATCCCTTCTCTGAGTGCTGGATTTATAGTCTTTCATGTCTACTCAGCATTTGCGTGGATTCTGGGGACTCAAACTGTCGTCCTTAATGCTTACATTACAAGCATTTAACCCGTGATCCATATTCACAGCCCCTGAATTTTTTTATTGTTATTATGACAAGATCTAACTCTCTTAGCCGATCTGAAACACTCACTAAGTCAGCCAGGTTGGCCGCTACCTCATAAGGCATGTGTCGTCATGCCTGGCTGACTTTATCATATTTTATTTATTTTAATCTTAATTCTGTTATTTTTAAAATGTGAGTACCTGCATGTACATATATGTGTCACATATGTGGCTGGTACCCAGAAAAGCCAGAATGGGGTATTTGGATCCCCTGGAACTAGAGTTGCATGAGGTTGTAAGCTACCTGATGTGGGTGCAGGGAATTGAACTTGGGTTTCTGCAAGAGCAGTGGCTACTCTTAACCCCTGGACCCATGTCTCTAGTCCCTAATTCATGTTTTTAAAAATAAAAACAAATTAAGTAGCTAAGTAAATAATTGCTTAATTTTGAAATAATTTATTCTACTATTAAGGGTAAATAAATCAGTGGTTTTGTCTGTGTATGTCTTTTTTTCTATAGGCCAATCAACACACGCAATGGAAATGTTGAGTTCTTGTGCCATATCCTTTTGCAAGTCTGCGAAAGCTGAGTATGCTGTGGCCAAGTCAATTCTGACTCTGGCTAAATGGATCCAGGCAGAATGGAAAGAGATTTCAGGACAGCTGAGACAGGTGTACAGAGCTCAGCAGCAGCAGAACTTTCCAGGCCTTTCTACTTTGTCTAGAAATATACTTGCTCTAATAGAGCTGCCGTCTGCTAATACAGTGGGAGAACACCCTCAAATTGAGAGTGAATCTACAGGTACAATTTTATTCTCGTTTTAGATTTAAAAATAATAATTTTATAAGTTGTAATCAATGTTATGTTAGCTGTATTTTGCCACAAAAATTCAATTACAAAAATATAGCACATTGGCAGTAACTAGTACTTATGTTGTATATCCAGCTTTTCAGATGTAAGTTCCTTTCCTGACTTAGAGGGGTATTTTTGTCTTGATTCATGAACGTGTAAGTGTCAGGTGCAACAGATACATCGCTTGTTGGTTGTTGGAGCACAGAAAGACTCAAGTTTCTTACTGTGTCTCATACTAGCAAAGTTACTTGGCCAAAAAGGATGACTGGTTGGTTAATCTAAACAAAATTTATTGCTTTTGTTTTTTCTTCTTTCCTTCTTGTTGTTTTGTTTGAAGAGAGGAGGGTGCTGGAAATTGTATCCAGAGTCTTTGGCATGCTAGGCAGGAGTTAATAGCACTGAACTACATCCTCACTTTCTGGTTGTTTGTTTCTTTTTTCTTTTTTTTCTTTTTGAGATAGTCTAGCTGGCCAGGAAGTTGCTACGTACTGTACTGTCAGGCTGGCTTGAGACTCACAGAGATCTTCCTGCCTCAGATGCACAACTGCTGGAATTAAAAGAATATGTCACCACACCTACCTGTTTCTTTTTTGAGATAGTATCTTTCTTTCTACATATTGTAACTGACCTCACATCAAAACTTTCCGTTTTGAATGTCTTAAATGTTGAGTTATAGGCAGTTGGCACCGTGTCCACTTGTGTGGTTTTTTTTTATAATTTTTTTTTGCTGGGTATAGACTCCATGCCTCATACACGCTGTATGTGTGTGTGTATGTCTGTGTGTGTGTTTTGCTGGGTATAGTCTCCATACCTCATACATGCTATGCAAACACTATTTTACTGACCTACATCCTAATCAGTTCTGGAGAAAACTGATTTCTTATACACCTACATTTTTGTTGTGCAGAAGCTTAGGGTTTAAATTACTTAAACTATATTATGTTGGTTTGCACTAGTTTTTAAAAAAATATTTCTAGTGTATCTATTAAACAGTTCTTTATATTCATAAGGGATATGTCTTAAAACCATGGCATATGAATTCAATAAACCAAGCAGTTTTCTTTCTGTAAAAGGAAGTAAAGATCTGTTTACCCTGTTGGTCTCTCTGGTATGCTTATCACCCGTGCATTGTTTTTTACCAATGCTTAAAATTGTTCTAGTCATGAGGGACTAACACTCAAGAACAGGATATAAGACATTTCTACAGCACATCCAACACCTAAGCTATTGCTAAAGATAGTGTCATTATAGGCATGGGTGTGTCCACAGATGATAACATAAGCTGATGCCTTTTAATATAGTCACAATGAAAAACAAATACCCAAATTTGGGCCATAACAATTTATGTACTGTGATATATTGGACTTATTACTTGCTTACAATTAATAAAGACTTAACAGGTCAATGGGAACGACACTAGAAGTTATGAATGTAACACTGAACTCTTGTTATTTTTTCCTGTAATGGCAGTGCATATTGGAGTTGGAGAACCTGACTTCATTTTGGGACAGTTGTATCATCTGTCTTCAGTGCAGGCACCAGAAGTAGCCAAATCTTGGGCAGCATTGGCTAGTTGGGCTTATAGGTGGGGCAGAAAGGTGGTTGACAATGCCAGGTATGTATGTTTCAATGTGCAGTTGATGTAAGACACTGCAAAACGGAGATATATAATGCTGATTTTGAAGAGTTTTGGTACCTGAAATACTTGATGACTTGTTTATTTTTATAGTCAGGGAGAAGGTGTTCGTCTGTTGCCTAGAGAAAAATCTGAAGTTCAAAATCTGCTTCCAGATACTATAACTGAAGAAGAGAAAGAGAGAATATATGGTATTCTTGGACAAGCAGTATGTCGGCCAGCAGGAATTCAGGCAAGGAGAACATGATACAGTGATTTTGGGGGGAGTAGTGCCAACATTCCTGTTGTAACTTTTTTTTTTGAGGAAATTGGCCACATTTATTTGTTTGTTTTGGGTTTTTTTGAGACAAGATTTCTCTATATGGTCCTGCCTGTTCTGGACCTTACTCTGTAGACCAGGCTGGCCTCAAACTCACAGATCTGCCTGCCTCTGCTGGGATCAAAGGAGTGGGCCACCACCACCACTGGGATCAGTAATTGGCTATTTTATTAAATAGTGAATGAGGTTTAAGTTGTTTGTGTTACAAATAAAAATCTCTCAAATTTTAAGATGATATGTAGTTATATTTTTCCTAAGATCAAAATTTCTTGAGAAATCAAGTAGTTTCTTTATGGTTCTGATGAAAATAGGTGAAGTTCCTTTTGTGTAAATTTACTTTTTCTTAATTACTCTTCTGTTCTGAAGTTAGGTTCTTGGGCTGGTGGTATACTTAGGGTAAAAGCACACTTATAGTGTATGTGAGTGAGACTGTGGGTTTAATCCCCCAGAACTCGGAAAATGTCTCTTTCCAAGACTACCTGGGAACTTTTAAAGTATGACATTGCATGGGGGGCATCCCCCTCCCCAGATTCTTCTTTATGTGTGTTTAACATCAATTAAATGACTTGGGGTGTGGGAATTGGACAGACCTAGGGCTTTGCATGTGCTAGTAGGCAAGAGTTATAATATTCTCTGCCACTGGTGATTGCCATAAATTAGCTAAGAAGGGAAACAGTGGACTGGGTGAACTGCACAGTGTTGCCCCTCCTCAAAGTATCCTGTAAGTTCTGTAGTTCTGTAGCTGTTGAATATGTAGATGCAGCATTCAAAGGTGTGGGTTTTATTTGCAAGGCTAAATTTTGTTGACTGAGTTCTGTTCTAAAATTGTACCCATGAATCTCTGTTAAAGCTGTTGTGATGTATATTTACAATATTGTAAATAGAGTTGTGTTTATTCTGTGTTTTTTACATCCTTTGAACAAATTATTCTACAGACAGAATAATATATTGTAGTTTAGAAGCATTTAAAATACAGAAAATGAGAAGTCTTTTATTAGATTTTGCCTAAACACTTAAAACCTTATTGGCTGCATTAGTAAGTATATCCTAGAGACACTTACTAACGGATTCAGTATATCATATATGAGAACAATCTTTCCATGTGGTAATCTCATTTTGTATCTTTTCTTCCGTTTCACCTGAAGTATTCTATGTTGACATTTCTTTAGGATGAAGACATAACACTTCAGATTACAGAAAGTGAAGATAATGAGGAAGATGACATGGTTGATGTTATCTGGCGGCAGTTAATATCAAGCTGCCCGTGGCTTTCTGAACTCGATGAAAATGCAACTGAAGGTGTTATTAAAGTGTGGAGGAAAGTTGTAGATAGAATCTTCAGCCTGTACAAACTATCTTGCAGTGCATATTTTACTTTCCTTAAGCTCAACGCTGGGCAAGTAGGTGGCACAGTCTTCTAAAGAAAATTATTTGGAATATCTTTCCTTTAGACAAAAGGAATAGTAACAGAAATGGTTTCCTTATCCCTTAATTGTTCACTTAGATTCTGTTAGATGAGGATGACCCCAGACTCCACTTAAGTCGCAGAGCAGAGCAGAGCACTGATGATGTGATTGTGATGGCTACCCTGCGACTGCTCAGACTGCTGGTGAAGCATGCTGGTGAGCTCCGGCAGTATCTGGAACATGGCTTGGAGACAACCCCTACTGCTCCATGGAGAGGTAATGACCAAATTAAAATGCTCTCTTTAATTAATCTGTTTCTGAGTGGAATTGAAATAGTTTCTCTGTTCCTTATTTGAAGATGTTAGAGAACAGCTAGGCTAGTTCTTAGGATATACTGGACTGTTTGATGTCTCATGAACATCTCTTCTCCCACCTTGTAGAGAACTGAGAAGCTAAAAGGCTGAAGCTTTTTATTATCAGAAATCAGTTTTGGAGAGGGTGGTGAAAATAAGTGGAGAATTTAGTCACAGTCACCTCATCTACCTTCTTTGAGACATGCTGAGCATATCATTCAATATTTAAATTGCTCTGGACTGTGATTACAGTTCTACCCTAAGCAAACTTGCAATCAAAAATGATTTTGTATTGGTCCTTGTTACCACGGGGAGAACTTTGGCTTCCTTAATATCTGTGCTGATGCTGACATACGTCAGGTTTTATCCTTTTGCATTCCCAAAGTTCATAGGTTTTAATTACTTTATCTTCTCCCGAAGGAATTATTCCACAGCTTTTCTCACGCTTAAACCACCCTGAAGTGTATGTGCGCCAGAGTATTTGTAACCTCCTTTGCCGTGTGGCCCAAGATTCCCCACACCTTATATTGTATCCTGCAATAGTAGGAACCATATCACTTAGCAGTGAATCCCAGGCTTCAGGTATGCAACATTAAAATACTTTTATTTATTTAAGATAGAATCTCACTGTTTAACTCTAGTGGCCTGGTGCTCAATGTAGAACAGACTGGTGTTGCACCACAGACTGCTCGTGTTAAAGACGTGCACTCCCTTGCCTAGCTAAAATATTGCTGCTCAATTTTACTAGAAAATTTTAAGTCTCTTTGGGTGTGACTTCTTAAGTTGAGAGCATGTATTTTTTTTGTTGGTAGTGGTTCTGACATACTGAAGAAGTAACTAATGTGTGTCTATAATACATGTTTTGCATGTTATTGTTACTCTTTACAATGTACCAGGAACTTGGCATAGAGCTGTTTAAGGTAAACATTAGACCCCACTCTACACTCTGCCTGGGGAGGGCTTCTTGTTTACTTTCCATCTTCCTCTAGCTTTCCCCTATTTATAGTATTTATAAACATGTGAAAAGCTCAGCTTGTGAAAGTGCAGAACACCATAATCTTTAGCATCATGCACAGCACTGTGACTGTGAAGTACATTATTCTTGTTTTCCATACCAAGTGTGTGCGTGTATCCCTGTTGCGTCCCACTGTAGGAAATAAGTTTTCCTCTGCCATCCCTACTTTACTTGGAAATATTCAAAGAGAAGAACTGCTGGTTTCTGAATGTGAAGGAGGAAGTCCTCCTGCTTCTCAGGATAGCAACAAAGATGAACCTAAAAGTGGTTTAAATGAAGACCAGGCCATGATGCAGGATTGCTACAGCAAAATTGTAGATAAACTGTCCTCTGCCAACCCAACGATGGTTTTACAGGTACAAAAAACTAATTTGTTTTAAAGTAGTATTCATTACAACCTCCTCCCCAAACCCTAAAGTTAATATCTCAGGGGAATCATATCAGAGAACCAAAGCTTTATGAATAATCAGAATTTGTTTCACTAATCTATATTGATACGCTTCCAAGGAGTTTTCTATGAGATATGCATTACCCATGTCTGATTTGATGCTGCCTTGTGAGCCATGTGGATGTGTTGTGTCTGCAGGTTCAGATGCTTGTGGCAGAGCTACGTAGGGTCACTGTGCTCTGGGATGAGCTCTGGCTGGGAGTTTTGTTACAGCAGCACATGTATGTCCTGAGACGCATTCAGCAGCTGGAGGATGAGGTGAAGAGAGTCCAGAACAACAACACGTTGCGCAAGTATGTCTTCATTCCTTCACTACTTTTGTCTTTTAGACTCACTCGTTTTATGTGTGTGAGTGTTTGCCTGCAGATACATATGTGTACCATGCGTTTGCCTGGTGCCTACCCAAGTCAGGAGAGAGCATTCATTCCCCTGAAACGAGTTAAGGATGGTTGTGAGCTGCCGTGTAGGTGCTGGGAACTGAATCTGGATTCTCTATAAGAGCAGACGGTGCTCTTAACTGCTAAGCCATCTTTCAGTTGCTTTCTTTACTTTTTTTCCTTTATAATGGAAAATAATTTTTTCCTATATAAAATTCATAGTATTAACCATTTTTAACTGTACAGTTGAATGGCATTACAGTATGTGCTCATAGTACAGTGCTTTCATCACCACTACCTTCTGCTAGAATCATTCCCAATTCCAGATAGGCTCTGTACTCAGTAATAAAGTCTGTTTGCCCCAACTTTCCCCCTCATTACCTCTAGTTCTTATTTCTTGGTTTGTGAACTCTCCTGCTTTAGGTGTCTCATGAGTGGAATCGGTGTATTTGTCCTTTTGTAACTTTCATTTGGTGCCATGTTTTCAGGGTTTACTTTGCTATGGCATGTATGGGACTGTTACATGGTTAGTGAATAATACTACATTGTATAGATAGATTCTCCAGATTATAACATTTTATCATTTGTGTATATGTGTATGCTGTGCATGTGCAGGAAAGAAGACAATTTATGGCAGTTGGGTGTTTCCTTTTACCAGTCTCAGAGATCAAACTTTGGGTTTTCAACTTTAGCAGCAAGTACCCTTAACTACTGAGCCATTGTGTTAGCCCTCGTGAACCAGGTTTTACTGTTTGATTCATCTTTTAGTAGAGACTTGGGTTTGGTTTTAGCTGTATGAGCAATGTGCAGTATCTGTCTGTGTCCTTGCTTTGGATTATTTTGTATGTAATGCTGTGGATTTGATGTCCAATGTAATTATCTTGTTAAGCCTAGGAGTCTTTTCCACAATGATTGTGCCATTTTATGCCAAGCCTAACTTTCATGAGGATCCTGGTTTTCTCCTGTTGTTGCCAACATTTAATTTTATGTATGTATGATTCATGGTGTGTGCATGCATGCCATGGCCTTTCTGTAGAGGTCAGAGGACAACCTTGGGTGTTAGGCCTCCTTTGCATCTTATTTAAGGCAGAATCTCTACTTCTTGTTTTGTCTTTGCTGTATGTATGAGACTACTTGACTCATGAGCTTCTGGGGATTCTCTTTTCTTTACCTTGCATATCCCTGTGATGTGTTATGATTACAGCACTCCCATCACTTCATCTGGCTTTTACATGACTTCTGAGGATTCTAATTCAACTCCTCATGCTTGTTTGGCAAATTTTTACCTACTGAGCCATTCACTCAGTTAACATTTGACAGTTTCCTGGGAGTTTTGTTCATAATCCTCATGTAGTTTCAATTTTTATTTTTTTAATGACAAATAACGTGTAGCTTCTTTTTCTGTCTTAACTGATCAATGGATATCCTTGCAGAATGTTCAAGTAAGTTGTTTTGTTGAGATGTCGGAGTTTTTAGAAAAACATTCTGGTTGTTGAAGCAATTTTTTTTTAAAGGCAGGGTTTCTCTGTAGATTTGGAGCCTATCCTGGAACTCGCTCTGTAGACCAGTCTGTAGACCAATCATTTTTTAAAATGATTGAGATTAGGGTTTAGATCCCATTCTCCAACATAATTGAAAAACAAAGCTTATTTTTTTGTTTATTACAGTGTTATATGAAAGTTATTTGCCTGTTTTTTTGATAACTATTTTCTCAATACTAGATGCATTTAAATGTCATGCTTATACAAAACTTTAATAAAGTTTTTGAATGTAAATGTCTTTGGTTAGAGAAGAGAAAATTGCCATCATGCGAGAGAAGCATACAGCGTTGATGAAGCCTATTGTGTTTGCTTTGGAGCATGTTCGGAGCATCACTGCTGTTCCAGCAGAGACACCTCATGAAAAGTGGTTTCAAGATAACTATGGTGATGCCATTGACAACGCCCTTGAAAAACTGAAGACCCCATCAAATCCTGCCAAGCCTGGAAGCAGCTGGATTCCATTTAAAGAGGTACAGAGTAGTTGTAAAAGCGCTGTTAACGTGGAACGTTCCCCATGAGACACACCATAGAACACGAGAAAAAGTTTTATGTATGCTCTCACCATAGAACATGAGAAAAGGTTTTATAAGCCTACTGAAGGTATCTTGTGATTATTTGCTGGTAAGTACAGTAGAGAAAATTATTCATTTTGAGAATTTAGTGACTGGAAGGCAGGGAGGGTGGCAAATACTATTCCTGAATACTAGGTATTTACTGTAAGGTCTAGCTGTTTCTAATCCTAGGAGATTAGAAATTTGAATTTTTATGACTGTAGTTTTTAAGGGGAGAAGTAGGTATTTCTAATAGGTTTTAGGTTCAGCATCATCAATCTGAAATGCTCCCAAATCCAAAGCTTTTGGAGTAATGCTCATATTTTTCATTTAGTGAGGTACAGTAAGATTAATACTGATATCATAAAATCTGAAGAACTCAGAACCCTGAGTGATAAAATGGATTTAATATTTATTTGACCTCTTTTCTAACCAATATAACAATGCAATTTGCCGATTGAGATTATTTGTGGATTTAGATATTTGAGAATCCTTGTCTTGCTCTACTTATGTTTTATTTATGATCTTTCCCTTCATAGCAGTGACACTGGCAGTCACGAGAGCTCCTTTTTTATCTATCATACTTTTCTTGCTTTTCCTTGTTCCTCATTTCTCTGACACTTTTGGTTTTAATTTTCTTTGTTGAGCTTTACTGCCATGGAAAACACAAGACACAAATACACAGCTTCAGCAAATAAAAACTGCTAACTCACTAGGAGTGGTGGTGCATACTTTTGATCTCAGCCCTTGGGGGGCAGAAGCAGGTGGATTTCTTAAATTTGAGACCAGCCTGCTTTACATAGTGAGTTCCAAGATAGCCAGAACTAGGTAGAAAGAGCCTGTCTCAAAAACCATACATAAGGGCTGGAGAGATGACTTAGCAGTTAAGAGCATTGCCTGCTCTTCCAAAGGTCCTGAGTTCAATTCCCA
>LOJH01006462.1:0-22664 GCA_001685095.1 Ellobius talpinus
GGACCTCTGGAACAGCAGGCAGTGTTCTTAACTGCTGAGCCATCTCTCCAGCCCAGGAATTTCTCTCTTAAACTCTGTAACCATGGTGCATCTGTAGAGCTGGGCATGGGCACTTTTGGAACACTGTGCTTCTACCCACTTGAGTCCCCTTAGTCATGTGGATGACTCTTCTCACAGTGGGGGACAGGGACCATATACCCTCTTGTTATTGGGGCAAGAAGCAGGGGGACACTAGTGTCTCTGTGAACTTATTCTTCAGTTGGGGAGTGCAGTTAGAAAATCTGAAACCAAACACTGATAGTTCTGTGTACACACAGCTGGCTCAGCACTAAAAGACAATGTCGAAGTGGCCGCTTGCTCTTAGCAGCCAGGGTGTGCCGCTTTGGGCTCTGTCTTTCCCCTCCTGAGCTCTGCTGTGTTCTGTGGAGGTGGGGCTTTCTCCGGACCTTCTCTGGACTGCTAGCTGGTCACTTAGCTGCAGGGAGAACTTTAACTCCTTTCTGCTTTCCCCACCCAGGCAGACTCAAGTATCGTACTCGAGACTCAACCCTATACCTTCTGAAAGCCAGTCTGTCCTGTTAGACTTGCCAGATGCTGCTCATTCTCACTGCCTCATGGTGGTGACCTGAGCTCCCTACACAGTGCTTCCTGCTGCCTTCTTCCTGGGGATTCGGTGATGATCATGCAGCATCCACACTGGGCCTGGGAATTGGAAGACTCAGGATTCCCCTTGGCCTTGACCTTGTATGCAGGAACCCAAGTCTGTGAGGATGGGACAGGACTGCCAGCAGGACCTTTTTATGTTTATAGTTTTAAGAGGAAAGCAAATATGGGAGAAAGGGGGAGACTTGATCATAAGGAACTTTTGGGAGGCCAGTGCTTTCCTTCTGCATGTGATGCGTGTTACACAGTACTAGAAGACCAGGCACTTCCTAAGGAGTACAGCAGTCACCAGATGGCTGGAGCTGCTGCTCTGACTGCCCACCATGCTTTCTGCTTCCCACCGTCATGTGTGATGAGGCTTGAGACTGTCTTATATATACAGTGTGACCGGGTTTCTTTTCTGTAATCACAGGTGATGTTTTCCTGTTTTGTAATACTTGACATCACTAGTTTTCTTTTAAATGGACTGCATGATATTTAGTCATTACGTGAGTGTGTAGAGATGGATTCATCCTAGGTTTTCAACCTTTTGAATACTTCTCATGAAAATTGACAAGAGTTAAGGTTTGAAAGAGAGGAAAAGACAGCTGACAAGTTGCCTAGTGGTTAAGAGCACTTGTTCTTGCACAGGACCCAGGTTCCATTCCCAACACCACATAGCAGCTCACAACCCTCCATAACTCCAGTTCCAGATCTGACACCCTCTTCTGACCACATATTTACATCTATGCATGTAACCAAAACACTCATACACATAAAATAAAAATAAATCTTAAAAGGAAAGCAAAGAAAACTAAGTTTTTCTGCCCCTTCTTGTATCATGTGATACAGAACACAGGGGAAGGAGGTGTCTTCAGGCTGAGGCCTTGCTACGAGTAGCTGGTATGATTCCCAGTGTTGACCCTGCAAAGTCTCTTACCCTGCTTATGCACCTTTGAAAGTCAGTCAATGCCAGTTTGGCTTCTCTTGACTTCATGTTATTACTGGAGCTTCAGATGAGTTATGGTATTGTTTACTTGAAGGGGAAAAAATCAATGAGTATCTACCAATAAATTATCACCAGTCCTTAGAAAGGGAAAAAAAGACCAGTACCAATTAAAAACAAACAAAACCCAACAAATAAGCAGTGAAACCTTCCTTCTGCAACCATTGGCTCCCTGAGACTGGACATGGTGGAGATGTGTTGATGGCAGCAGTCAGACTTTGTGAAGTTAGGAGCCTCAGGGATGTGCAGCATTCCAGTCTGCATGTTTGTGTGAAACCTGCAAGTGGCCAAGTTCACTGAAAGCCATGGTCAGCCACCTCTAGATGAAGGAGGCATTGACTTTCTACTTTTCATATTTCATGAGGCTCTACATGTTTGTGGCAGGCAGGAAATCAGGCATATTTTAATAGGCAATTACATAAGAAAGCTTAATGACTAATTTTTCTGGATCAGAGAAGTAGAAAGTTTTAGGGAATCATGTCTGGCCATTACTCCTTGCATAATTAACACTGTCCAGAGGCACATTAGGTGATTAGAAACTGGGTGGCATTTGTACCCAGGATTAAAACCAACATTTTGGTTCGAATGTTGGAGAATTTTTCTCTGGCTGAGATGAAACACAGGGCATGAATCTCATTCCAAGGTGATGATCTTGGTCACTGATGAGAAGGGATGATTATGGAATCTGTGTAGGATGCCAGCGAGAAGTCATTTTTGGGATTTCTCACCCGTGAGGAGTTGACATGCTGCTGACCCCTTGTGTTATTCCTTAGCTGCCTCATGGGGTTCGATCCCTCCTCATTTGCCCCTTGGTGCAGCAGGTTTTCTTTTGGGCCACCAGCCAACTCCCAAATCATGACACGGAGACTTCTTATTAGTTATGAATGCTTGGCCTTACTTTATACTTGTCCCACTAACTCTTAATGACTTAACCTGATCACATCATCTTCGTTTTGCCTTGGGGCCTTTTACCTTTCTTTCCATAATCTTACTTTCACTGCTTCTGCTTCTCCTGTCTGTCTGGCAGCTGCCTGGCTTCTGGCTCTGGGCATGTCCCTCTCTTTTGTCCTCATTCTTTTTGCTCTCTCTCTAGCCTAGATTTTTCCTCCTACTTATTCTCTCTGCCCACCAGCCTGCCTATCCTTTCTCCTGCCTACCTATTGGCTGTTCAGCTTTTTATTAGACCAATCAGGTGCCTTAGTCAGGCAAGGTGAAACAAATGTAACATACCTTTACATAATTAAACAAATGTAACATACCTTTACATAATTAAACAAATGTAACATACCTTTACATAATTAAACAAATGCAGCACAAATATAACACATCTTTATATCACTGCCAAAGGCAACAGAGACAATTGTAACACAACTTCCCATGGTTAAAGTAATGTTCCATAGTAAAACAAATGTAACCCATCTTTACCTATTTAAAATAATATCCCCTAACACCTTGGTGCTGGAAGCATCCTTTTTTGGGAGTGGGGAAGCAATGATGAATTGATTGGCTTGGGGTATTGGTGGGCCAGGGCTGGTTGTTTAGGCTCTGCTTACCTTGACTTCTTATGTGCTGAACCAAACCAGTAATTCTTGCAAAGAGCTTCTTTGGGTGGGGGGCTGGGCTCTGGGAGACATATAGGAAAAGCTGTAAGTAGCACATGGTGTTGTCACAGTGTGTGCCTGGGGGCAGGTGTGGTCTTGGTGGTTTTCTGTCTCCCTGTGAGTAGTACCATCAATCTCCAGATTCCAGGCCTCGCTGGCCTTGCAGAGCTTGGGCCAGGGGTTTAATGGGTGCCATCGTCCTCTCTGCAAAGTGAGACAAACATCTAACAGATTGTGGGTGTGAGGTGAAGACGTCAGGGGAAGAAAGTTCAGTGCCTGCTGTCCCATCACTGAGGCACAGAAGAGCTGACTGAGAGGTAGCTGCTGTGTTGGTACCAGGGCTTTGGTAAAGCGGTTCCTTCATTTGTAGGTCAGCATCCCTCTGAGGGCTTGTTTGGGTAAACATTGTACTTCCCAAGGAGCCTGGGATCTGCCTCCAGCGCCTGGAAGTGTGCTGTGGGTTTGGGTGGCTCAGCATCAGGTCGGTTAGCTTGGTTTCTATAAGGCATTTTAGCTTTAAGGTCATGCACTTTCTTTGATGAGTGTTTGGAATGGGTGATTTATCTATATGTGCACACAAACATACATATATCCATCTGTAAATTACTTAGTTTGATCCTAATATATGCCCACTGCATGTTATTTTGTTACCTCTCAGGGATGAATTGTCTTGTCTTCTTCTGTCCATGTCACAGGGATACCAATAGTACTTCTTCAAAGCAGTAGGGGAGCCAGGGAAGTGCTGTCCAGCCTCTTCCTAGCTCTCAGGGCATTTGGTTCTATGTCCGGGATCCCTGGGTGAGCTACCAGCTGCAGTTTTGATACTTCCCCAGCCAGCTGCTCATGTGAGCAGCAGTGGGAAACAAGCACCTGCTCCAGGGAGCAATGCTGGGGAATGCTGGGGGACTTTTCCCTGCAGGTGCCCTTTGCTTAATTCCATCTTCCTCCTAGGAGTTGGACAGATGTGTTTGAGATGTGCAAGTCTCTGCCACTAAGGGCTTGGAGGTGTGTGCCAGCTGCAGAAGTCACCTCCTCCCCGAAGTCCTGAGTCCTGTCTTTGTGGCTTCTGCCCTTTGTGGGGAGCGATGACGATGGAGCCAGCCTTGGGCCTGTTTCATCCGAGGCAGCTTTTCAACATGTGCAGGTGTGCATGTGAGCTTCTGGGGTGGGGGTACGACTGAGTTCAAGAAAGCGAAGTACTACGTCAGTACGCAAGTTTATTGAAGAGGGTATGGAGGTCACCTGGGTCTGACCCTTATTATGTCAGCCACTACTAAATGAAGTTAGAACTTTAGAACTTTCGCTCCGTCCCCCCCATCGAGGTGCAGGAGGAATTGATCTTAGGATCTTATTTGGGATGTGAGAAAACACATGAAATGAAGTCCATGTCCTCTGTACCTCCCACTCTCTGTTCTGCACCGCAGGTGGTAAGGGGTGGTGAGGTGGCAAAAGGTTTCCTCAAAGACCCTGGGGCCGAAGGGGCTGTACAAGGCGGGCATTGCGTCTTAGCCAAGCCCTTTCATGGTTTTCGCTATTCCGGCACTTACTTTCAATTCTAAGAGAAAAGCCTTCCTGCCGCCTTGAGCAAAACATGTATTTTCATGCCTAAAAAGTGACACACAATGGGCTTGGGAAGTCTCTGCATATCTATTTTCCAGAACCTTCTGGTGGTGGGAGGCATGCCATGCTCAACCCCTCAGCTAGCCTGGCCTTTGAGGCCCTGTGTAGTTTGGTCACAGAAGCCTTTCCAGTTTATCCTGCAGGAGAGGATGTGGTCATCTTTGCTTCCACCTCTGTCGCTCCCTGGTCCCTGAGTGTGCCTTGCTTTGTAAGGCTGGCCTCTGTAGGTTGTTTAATGTTTCTCTGGCTCTTGATAGTTTACCTTCAATCATAATAATCTGTCTCCCTTAGTCACTCTCCTAATAGTCATTTAAGGGCAGGGCGAGGTTAGCATTCTCCACACAAGATACTTGCTTTCATCTCTTTTGTGGGGAGGTTGGGTGTCTGCCTTGTTTGCGGTCCTCATGGCTAACTAAGCATCCACTCAGACTGCATCTGTGTGTTGTACACAGCAGGTGTGTATGTGTGGTGTGTAGTCCGCTGCATTGGGATTGTGGAAGCTCTCTACTTTTCCTGCCCTGGGAAGGCTGTGGTGTCGGTGCTGAGCCTGCAGTGAGAGAGATCTGGACCTTCCTCCGAGTTTCCCACAAGATGTCCTTATGCTATGGTTTCCAAGTTCAAGTGCTATCTTTGCTAGGTTGTAGCGACTACCTACATCTCACCTGTCCTCCTGCCTTCCAGCTCTACAGACTGACAGGTCACTGAGCTCGTGGCAGGCGAGTAGGAGACATAGTATTCCTTTGTCTGCCCACCTGTCCATGGGCCTATTTAGTTTTTCTTTCCTTACTGAGCGGCTATCATGTCATGAGGGATGCTTGATTAGAACTCTTCAATGACCGCCAAGAACAGCCATATCCCACCATGCATGGTTGGGGCTCCCAGACAGAAGGTTTAATGAAATACAAGGGATACCACCAGGAAAGGACTCAGGAACTCAGGGATGCCACATGGCCAGGTGATGTGGGGCCTCAAGTACATTGGGACATGGAAGGTGGAATGGATCCTGGTGGGTGGAGTAAGGGGCAGGATCATGGTCACTCCATGATGCAGCCCAGTTTCTTCTCCCCCGTCGTGGCCATATGTGAAATGGGCACTCTCAGGGCCTTGCAGCTCCTGTGAGAGGGTCACTTTGCTTCTCTTATTCTTACTAGTGCTCATATCACTGAGCCTGTGGGAGCCTTCCCTCACAGCATTGGACTCCAGATCCAGCCAGTCATCTTGGTGATCTGCCAGCTGTGTGCCACGGGGCTTCTGGGGCTGAATTAGCTGAGTGATCTGGGGGACTCAACTGCAGTCACCGGTGTTTTTGTTTTGTTTTCTTCTCCTGTGCGTTGTTTATTAGTGTACTGTTAGGTCAACTCATCCACATGGAGGAGTTTGTGCTTCTGTCATCAGAAAAAACGGGCACACTTTCCCTCAAATTGCAGGCCCGCAATCTTTTTCTAATAGCGCATCCCAGCCACATGGAGTGATGTCCTGGTGGCTGTAACTCATAGTTTCTGCAGCTGTGAATATGTCTGGTGTGTCTGTAACCGTTGACCACTCAGTCTGTGCTCTGTGTTTGTCTTTGTTTTGTTTTTTCTCAGGTGCAGAGATTTCTTATACAATCCAAACCAGAGTTGTAGTTCAGTTGGTAAAGTGCATGAGCTGTGTGCATAAGGCTCTGGGTTCAGCCCCCAACATGGTGTAAACTGGATGTGGCGGTGTATACTGCAATCCCAGCACTTTGGAGGTAGAGGATCATCTAGCTACTTAGTACGTTTGAGGCCACTTTGTCTTTCAGGAGAATCTGTATTTAAAACAATAACAAAATCTAATTTGTATTGTGATGTGGAGAATTCAATAAGGGTTTGGACATGTTTATGGCTCTACAGATCTTGTGTGTGGAATCTGAGTTTCCTGAACAAGATAAGAGTGGTTTGTAGCGGAAGCATGCTGTGTCTATGTGAGGGAAGAGTGGCTTTGTTCCCTGAGAGGTCCTGTTCCACCAGGCTGCCAGATGCACCATCAGAATGTGTTTTTTCTCCCTGGCTCTGGAGGAGCCTCCCCATTCAGGGGTGATTGTGTGTGTCTGTGCATATCCTCACACAGAGGTGGGAGGAGTGGTCCCTGAGCCCAAAGTTGCACTCTTGGCTGTCTCTGTTGTGGAGGCTGTGGACCAAATGATGGGTTGTTCTTCCTACTGAGGGAGCAGGCTGAACTATCTTTGCTTATCTGAGGATTCCTCCCCCCCTCCTTCCTTCCCAAGCATAGTTCCCTCTTTTTGATGGGGCCTCTTTCTTAGGGACCTTTTTGAAATCAAGTTTAAGACATTTAGTGTACTGTGGGAGATTTAACGAAGCCCCAGTGTGATAGTCAGGTCACCTAAAGGAGACAAAAACCAGAGGAAAGATACTTTTGAAATTTTCTGTTTATTACAGCATTTTTAAAACTTTTTAAAATTTTGTATTAGTGGGAAATGGTTTTTGAAATTATTACTTTATTGCAGCTTTTGAAAACTGCTTTTTCTTTCTTTTTTCCCCCCTGGTGGGAGGCAGAGAGAAAGCCTGGCCATGTCTGATTGGCAGCTTTTTAGAGTGATGAGGGTTTCATGTTACACTGTGCTGTGGAGCACCTATGTTCCTGCACATAAGCTTTCGGATGGAGCAGGGAAACAGATCTGGCGGCAGCTACTGTTTCTCAATTTAGACCGTGGTCCTGATTGTTTCTGGAAACCTCCATGCAGCCTTGGGGCCGCTGATGTGCCAGCACTCCCCTGTGAACAGTATTGTATTCAAACGCTGCTAGGGAAGAGATGCGTTATAGGAATGTCACCTTCTCTGGTAGAACTTTCTGGAACCCATTGGATTGTCTCTGCTTCAGACAGCATTAATGGTCAGCACCGCAAAATTATATACAAGAAAAGGCAATATTGAGGATGCAGCTCAATGGTGGCAGGTAGATGACCCCCTGGGAGTTTCTGATTTAACAGCACAGCCCAGCTTGAGGGCTGGGTGTGACTGACTGGACTTGTCTCTGCTCAGGGTCACCTGAGCTCTTGCCACCAACCTCTAGACATGAAAGTTTTGTCTTCTTTGAGATGCCATGCTGCATGCTTTCTAGACCCTTCCAGTGTCCCAAGTACCTCCTGTCAATAAAATTGGTGTTCCCCCCTCCCCACAGGTCATTTACTACCTCCTGCCTCTCTACTCATCTGTCGGTGTACCTGGTTTGCCCAGTTCTGTGAGCTTTACACCAGAGCAACTCAATTGGTTATTTAATGGTTTTTTTTTAAGCTAAATATGACTTTGGGTGATGTACCTGTACTTTTCATTTTCACTGCTGTATAACATTCCGTGTTAGAAGTCCATAATACAAACTCCAATGTGGTTCTGCCTTATTTTTAATGGCTGCATGAATGGTGATGATGATAATGATGATGACTGCAATGATGATGATGATAGTGATGATAATTATGATGATGACGATGACAATGATAACAATGATGATGACGATGGCGATGATGGCGATGATGACGATGATGACGACGACGATGATGATGATGATAATGACGATGATGATGACGACGATGATGATGACGATGATGATGATGACGATAATGATGACATTGATGATGATAATGATGACAATGATGATGACGATGATGATGATAATGATGACAATGATGACGATGATGACAATGATGATGATAATGATGACAATGATGATAATGATGACAGTGATGATGACGATGATGATGACAATAATGATGACAATGATGACAGTGATGATGATAATGATGACAATGATGATGATAATGATGACGACGACGACGATGATGACAACGATAATGATGACATTGATGATGATGATGACGACGATAATGATGACATTGATGATGACGACGATAATGATGACGATGATGACGATAATGATGACATTGATGATGATGATAATGATGACATTGATGATGATAATGATGATGATGACGATGATGATGACGATGACAATAATGATAATGATGACAATGATGACAGTGATGATGATAATGATGACAATGATGATAATAATGATGACGACGATAACGATGACAACAATAATGATGACATTGATGATGATGATGATGACGATAATGATGACAATGATGATGATGATAATGACGATGATGATGATTATGATGATGCCAATGATGTTAATGTTGGATCAGAGGTTGATTTTAAAAGGAGGACCTAACCTGACGAATGAGGACTTGATACATTTTGTGGAAACAGGGTACTGCAGTTAGGGCCAGGACTGTGGGTGTGTTTTCTGTTCTGTTCTTTCATTCATAGTATTTGAATTCAGAGCAGGACATAGGGAGCAAACAGCAGTTTGTGCAGTGGGGGCCCCCTGGGACTACTTGTCACAGCAGGTGTTAAAGTTTCGAGCGTGCAGGGCTTAGGGACTTGGCTTTGACCTTCAGAGAGCCCTTTCCTGTAGACAAGTGAAGCAGAGTTGCTAGATGGAAGGAAGTGTTGGTGAGCTGTTTACCTGCGGCTTCAGGCTGTTTTGTCTGCAGTAGATTTGAAGAACCTATCAGCTCTCAGCCTCTACTGCCCCAAAGAAAAGCTTGTGTTCTTTCTGCTAGTGTTCATCAAACAGTACCAGGAAACCCCTAGCCCCATGTGGAACGCCTTCAAAACCACCTGATAATAATGTATGTTTGATACATACATTCGGAGTTCAAAAAATGCTTATAAACCATGTACTTAGCATTTGAAATCATTTAAAAATATGCTACTGAGAGGATTTTCCATATGATCTTTTTAAAAGAATTATTGTGTATGTGTGTGTGTCTGTCTGTCTGTCTGTGCACGTGTGCACATGCGTGCATATGTGTGAGGTCAGAGGTCAGGCCCAGGTACTGGTCCTCACCTTTACCTTGTTTTGACTCTGTGTCTCTTGTTTGCTGCTGTGTTGTGTACTCCAGGCTAGCTGGCCCTTGAGCTGCTGGGCATTCTCCTGCCTCTGCCTCTCACCTTGCAGCAGGAGCTCTGGGAGAATAAACACTACCGTACTTGGGTTCTGTGGGCTTGAACTCAGGTCCTCATGCTTGCATGGCGAGCTCTTTTACCCACTGAGTCATTGTTATGTTCTTATTTTCTGTCCATTTGTGAAATAGTTGTGTTTCCTGGACTGTAAACATCTCTCCAAATTCTTACAGTTGCCATGACCTTCAACCTCACTGTAGACTGGAGTGATCTCCTAATGCAGATGGGGCATTAGTCCAGTGTTACTTTCTCTCCTGCACCCCCACCCCCACCCACTCTCCTAACAGTGGCCTCAGTGGCTCTTAAAAGAGACACCCAATCCCACTTTTACCTGTGCTATCCTGGCTATCAGATGTCAGTGGCAATTTTGTCTGTGGTTTCAGGACTTGGGGCACTCCCACTGAGTTCTTGCCATTGGCTGTCATTTCCTGTTCAGGAGTGCTGAGACCTGTTGGGCCAGTTGAGCCACAGTTGGTCCTGCCCAGGGTGTAGTGCCTCAGGGCTTCCCTGAAGAAAGGATACAGTGGGGTGCCGGGTAGGTTTTAATGCCAGTTGCCCTGCCAGCCATAGCAGTGCTGCATGACCTGCAGGTTCTGTGTGGGGAATTTCTTGGGCCAGGGAGCTGGGAACTGAGCTAAATGGCTAAAATGCAGCCAGCATTTCTCATAATAAAAGACCCCAGTGGGTTCACTTCTATTGTGGGACATGCTGTGATGGAGAAGGGTGAACTCAGGCCAGGTGTTGACAGTGCTCCCACTCACATATCTTAACCTGAAGACAGGATGTGTGAGCATCCAGGTGAGGGGTGTGGCCCTGCCTGGCCACATGGGGTGGCCAGGGCTCTCCCTGGCCTATAGCTTAGCCGCACTAGCAAAGAGGGATGGCGAGCCGACCTATGAGTGAGCTGCTGTGTCAGCTCTGCCACCTCGGTTTCTGCCATGCCATTTGGGTCTGTTGGAAGGTCCTGCTGTTGCCTCTGCATTCTTATAGGGAACGGTGGTGTGGAGGGAGGGCCACACCAAGTCTGCCCTGGTCCTGGGAGATGGACTTTTGGTGTCCAGTGGTTTGCATGCACTCTCTAGATGCATAGAGAGACTAGAGAATTGCACCCTAAGGTAACATACCTGCGTCTAGCCTCAGTCTAATTCATGCATCTATTGTCTGGGACCCCCTCAGGTCCCACATCGGGTTGGACCTGGTCTGTCTCTATCCCTCCAGTGCTGACTGCCAAGTCACTTACACCTTTACTCAATCCAGCAAGCTTGAATGCCAAGGGGTTGAGAGTGATAGGCAGTTGGGTGAAGCTCACCATGAAGATGCTTAGATGTTGAAATGACACTCTTATGTGTGAAGGGGTCACCGTCTTTCTGAGTGACCAGAAGTCTCGGGTGTGTGGTTTCCCAGGGAGGATGATCTGCTCTTCCCAGGCTGTCGAAGCTGGGTGGAGACTGCAGTATGGATGGAGTGGACCCACCAAGTGTAGGCTGCGGGCTGTGCGCTCTTGTGTCTGTGACAGCCTGAGTCCCACCAATGGCTGCCTTTCTTCCCTGTGCAGTGTCTCTGTTTAGTTAGCAGGCCAGGTAGAAGGACAGGATACTTTTGTGGTATGTGTGGGGTGGTCCTGACAGTTGCTCCTGACTGAACCAGAGGTTGGGAGTAATGTTCTAACTGATTGGGAGTCTTTCAGTCGGAGCCAACTTGGCCAGCCTGTGAACCCCTCCCTCTGTTTACTTTGTGCACCCAGGCTTGTTCACATCTGGTCTGTGTGCACTGGGCCTTCAGTGTGTCCTGTACCTGGTGGAGCCGGACATGGTTTCTGGACCACCTCCTCCCATTATAGATGCCCTGAACCTGAGGTTCTCTTTGTAGCCAGGAGTTCTCCTTGCAGGCCCTCCTTGGCCAAGCTGTTGGACTTGAATTTCCAGTCCACCTAAGGGGAGAGAATCTGTCTCTCTGCTGGAATGTGGATCCCAGAGAGGCCATTGGTCTCTGGTCTCGGGTTTCAGAACTGCTTTGCTTCTGGTTACTTCTGGTTATAGTGTCCCCATGGGCAGAAGTTTTTAATGATAATTATAACTAAGTTTGGCTAAGTTAAGTAGTGGTGTAAGGAGCCAAGCAGGCCCTTTGACATGCATGCATTATGCCTGTGTAGTTCACATAGCCCGCCCCCCATCTTTAGTATGGACTGCTTCACAACTTAATATGTCATCCGTGCACAGGGAACACGCCAGTCTTCTCTGTATTGCTTCAGTCTTAGTCTGTGCTACCATAGCGATCATAGTCAGCTCGTTGTCTAAGCCTGTCTTTTCTTACCCTGTGACTGCCCGCCCGTTGGAGGTTTAGATGGCAATCTGTTGGGTGGAAACATGACCCATGCACGTGTGCTGTGGGCACTCCCAGAACCACTCAGTGGGCATTGGGCTCAGAAGGCTCTTAACAGTACTGGTGTTGGTCAAATTGAATTTTAACTCACCTCTTCATTATATTGAAATAGTGCAGACAGGGGCCGGGGAGATGGCTCATTGGGCAAGCATGAGGTCTGCGAGCAGGAGGTCCTGAGTTTGAACCCCTGGCCCCTGAGAAAAAAAGCTGGACATAGCCACATGAGCCTTTGACCCCAATGTTGTGATGTGGAGACAGGTGGGTCTTAAATCAACCTCGCAGAAATGGTGAGCTTCTGGTAAAGTGAGAGACCGTGTCTCTAGGCAGTGTGCAGAGAGCAGTGGAGGAACATAATGGATGTCCTGTTCTGCTCCAGACTTGTACACAGGGGCCCACACATACACCACATAGTAGACACACAGACACACAGACACACCCACACACTTGGCGTGCGCTCGCGGAGGGAGGGAAGGAGAGAGAGAGAAAAAGAGAGAGCAAGAGCGAGCATCTTCATTCATTCCTACAGTCTGGCCCCATCTATGCATCCATTCTGCTCTTAGTGAGGTCCTTCTGGCCAGTATGGGAAGTCTCAGCTGTAGTCCCTTAGGGCACAGCTGGACTCTAGGAGATGAAGCTTGCCTGGGCCTTTAGGCATTACAAGAAGGGAAGCAGATGAATGGTGATGGGGTTTCCTCTATCCACTGCCCCATTTAGATAGGCTTTATCAGTTCTTGAAGCCAATTGCTTCCTGAGGCTGCTGGACATGTATCTCTAGAGTTGTGTCATTACTAGTGGTAGGATTTTCCTTTTGGTTCTTCCCTTTGACCCCACGTCTGGAAATGGGTGCTCTAGTGTTCCCTTTAGACTCTGTCTTAGGGTTTCTGTTGCTGCGACAAAACACCATGACCAAAAAGCATGTAGGGGAGGGAAGGGTTTATTAGGTGTACACTTCATCATTGCTATTTATCACTGAAGGAAGGCAGGACAGGAACTCAAACAGGGCAGGATTTCAGAGGCAGGAACTGGTGCAGAGGCCACGGAGGGGTGCTGCTTACTGGCTTGCTTAGCCTGCTTTGTTATAGAGCCCAGGACAACCAGCTCAGGGATGGCATCACCCACCATGGACTGGGCACTTCCCCCTTGATCATTAAATGAGAAAATACCTTACACCTGGATCTCATGGAGATCTCTCCTGAGTGTCTTTCCTCTGGTGACTCTAGCTTGTGTCACATTGATACACAAAACCAGGCAGTCAGACACCATCCACATCTACCTGTGACACTCCAGTCTTGCCCTGTGGGATGTGCCCTATCACAGACAGAGCTGTACTTAGCTTGGGCTCTTTTGGTCTTGAAAGGCCCTGACTACTTTTTAATATACATTGATTTATCAGCAAAATATCTGAGCTTCAGTTGGTGCTTAATGGATGATTAGCTGCCAAGGCAAGAAGTGAGGGAGGGTCCTGGCACAGCAGGGCAAGCAGGACCTAGAGGGCAGGGCTGACCATAGATGCCCATCTCCGTAGCCAGCCTGCGTTCTTGGGTCAGTGAGGGAGGGCAGAATGTCCCAGGCATCTCTGGTAGTGTGTGGCTGGCCTCAGGATGTGTATACGTGTATCCATGTTTGATTTTTTATGGGGAGAGGAAGATACCTGGAAAAGCTGGGACAGGGATAATGAGCAATTGACAAGAAACAGTGCTTTCTACCAGGCTAGTCACCTGCAGTCCCTGCTCACAGGTCCTCAAGTCCCCTCTGTCCTCCTTACTGATCTGCTCAAGGTGCTTGGCCAAGTGTCCCTCCTTCCTCAAGATGTCTGTTGACATCCGAATTGTTTCCCAGCCTCCCATAGCTCTAGAGAATGTGCCTGGGCCCCTCTCAGTTCCCCATCCTGGGTGTCTGAACATATGCATAAAATGATAAGGGAAGCTGGTCACGTTATCCCAGTGTTTTTGATAAGCCATCTGAGTACATTGAACAGAGGCCCATGAGACAGCAGGCTGAGGGAGGTCAGATTTTCAAACCTGCACAGGCAAAGCCTGCTGTTGCCATATAGCTGTATTAACACAGAGATGAGGAATCCCCGATTGGAGGAGCAGGCTTTAAATGCCCATTACTGAATGTTCCCCCTGACTTGCTCCCCAGACTCCCTGTCTTTGTGTCTGTGTATCTCGGTCATTCTGCGTGGGGCTTGCTCAGAGTTCTGTCACAGTGTGGGGAATGGGACCCCCACATCATCATAACTAGTGCTGGAGGCAGAGTGGTGAGCGAGGCAGTTTATCTTATGAGATCAGGTGCCAGTCTATAACAAAAAATGGCAGTCCAGTGAATAGGCAAGAAGTCGTCTTTCTTACATCCCTCATCCCAGGTCACTTCCTCCTCTTTGCCATTGGCTGGGTTCGGAGGGAGGTACATGCAGTCTTTCCTATTCATCACCTCTGTTTTATTATCTTCCCCTTCAGTGCATATACTGAGTCAGGGAGCCTGCTGCCTGTATAAAGAAAAATTTGGTTTGAATGAAGGATAGCCAAAGACCCAGACAAGCAGGTAGTAGTTACGGGGGCCAGCGGGCCCTGTGCCTCCTACTTATCTGAAGCCCCTTTAGTGCTGGCAATACATCATCATGTTTTGTTTTTCTCACAGTGGTGACCATATGACTTGCATGCTATGTCGTAGGACATCTCTTTTGCCCAGGAATTATATACGTCCCCATGATGTATATAATTATAGACACCCCATGTGAGTCACTCACGTTCTCATGTTGCAGAGTGGGGCCAGGTTCTCAAGGGCAGGCAAGCTTACAGTGGAGCTGACAGGCAGATGCTGGGGTCTCTGAGCATTGAGCGGTGAAGCGCGCAGGCGGATTCCACGCCCGTCTGCGTCTCTATGAGGATGGCAGGAGTGCTGGGAAGCTCCGAAGGCTCCAGAAACAGCCAAGGGCTGTCCTTTGGGTACAAAGTGCATAGCCCACTAGTTCCCCTCTGGGGAATAGTACCCACAGGTGACATCCAGTCTTAGACCTCCTGCTTCAGTGGTGTGAGAAGTGATGCAACCCACTAAGGCCGGCTAGCTCACTCTGTCCTCTTTCCCTTAGGGTTTTTTGACCTTTGTCAAAACACTGACTCTGTGTGCTTCAGCGACTTTCAGAAGCACTGGCTCTGTCATGACCCTGGCCCTGCTCTGGGACGTGGATGCCCTGAATGAAGCTCCTCTGTTAGGCTGAGGTGTGTGGTGGAGAGTTTGTGGTCATGCACATGAAGGTGTGCTCAGTCTGCTAGAGAATTACCCTTGTGTTTGATACAGAGGAGTCCTAGAGGGGGAGGGGGCAGCAGAGTGCAGTCTGGGGTTCTTGTTCTTAGAACTGGGCTCTGCCCTTTAGTTACCTATTGTCTTGGCTCTGGTCTGCAGTACATTTGGCCCTTTGTAGACAAACTGCCCGAATGCCTGCCTTGGGACACCTGCCCTGCTCTGAGTTAGGCGGTCTTGGGGCACTGGGAGCGCAGGCAGTGACTGAGACTCTATGGCTTCCTTTTTGGGGTATAGTTCTTTGGAAATGGTGTAGATTGTGTGTAAAGAGCTTGTACTAGAAGAGGTTGGCTCAGGTAGTTGATAGTGCCAAGGTGGGAGTTGGTTGGAAGGATCCTTGTATGTAAAGCCCAACGAAACTGGTGTCCTACCTGTCTCCCTAAGGGCAGAGTATAGGTCCCTGGAGCGTATTTTTTTTTATTAGGAGGAGGGCACTAATTGAGGTTCAGAGGAAATGGGGGTATTCATCAGCCAGTATGGCCCTCCCCATCCAGCCCCTGTTCTTAGATACAGACCTGACCTAGCTAGAAGGTGTGTTGCTGGGGAACTGCATTGCTGGATAATCTTCTACAAACCTGAGGGTAGCTGCTGTTCACTGTGAGTGCTTTCTTTTTCTCTGTATATCTTTCTGTGCCCCTCTCTGTGTCTCTGACACTGTCTCCACTTCTCTGTCTCTGTCTTTCTCTTTTTAATTAAAAGAAATAAAGCCCCATGCCGTGCTGTGTGCATCTTAGCACCTGGCGGGTAACACTCACCATTTTAATATTCCTGCCCATGAGACTGTTCTGTGTTTGTTTTTACTGCACCCCATTCCTTTGTATATGGTCGCGGCACTTCCCTTTTTCATTTTCAAAGTTATTAACTGAGAACGGCAGTACAGAGCTGGGAATGGCGGTCCATGCCTGTATTCCTAGCATGTGGGAGGCTGAGACTGGATTACTGTGAGACTAGCCAGGCCTTCACTGTGAGACACATCTGCAGGTGGCATCAGTCCCAGTCTTTGAGGATCGGTCGAGACTTGTGCTAACGTCTTCTGCTCATAGTAGTGGCCTGCTGCATGGGCGCTGATGCTGGACTCAACATCTCCACCACTGCCAGTATGTTTGTGTCCCCTGTCCTGTTGCTTGACATTTTTGTTTCATTTATTTCTTAGATGTGTGCATGTGCCACAGTACAGATGTGAGGTCAGAGGACATCCAGAGGTAGTCAGTTCTTTCCTTCTTCCATGTAGGTCCTGGGGGTTGTGGTGAGCACTTTAATCTTCTGAGCCATTTTGCCAGCCTTGGTTGACATTTGGAAACCTTGGCCTCTCCGTATGAGTCTCGTCATTGGTGGCACCAGTGAGCAGTTTCCATTCAGAGCCCCAGTAGGATCATTGAGACCCTCCCAGGGTTTGGATTTCAGTGGACCCAGGGCAAGGATCCCTCAGGGAGAGGAGCCATGCAGGATGGCCACGAGCGCAGATCAGCTTCTCTGATCAGCAACTGAGGTCACGTTTCCTTCAGTTAGCCTTGGCTCTGTCCATCAGCACCTTTCTTAGGCTCCACTTTGCCCCACTTGGCCTGAGGTCAGCTCTCCTGGATGGACAGAGGCTCTTCTTGGAGTTACCTGGCTGTAATGTTCAAGGGGAACAGCTGTAGCAAATACCAGGTGGCTGCAGGGGACTTGCCGAAGCGCCCTCCAAGGGAAGCTATCCATCTTCACACATGAGAGGTATATTGAGAAGGCAGGGAGTCATGGGACAGTACATTAATTTGCGGGCAATTAGTAACGTGCTCTCAAGCGTTGTGTTTTAATTAGTGCCGTGCTTAGGCTGGGCAGCACGGGCTGCTCATCTGCTTTGCCTGCTTATCCAGGATGTTTATGTAGGAAGTTTGCAGGAGTTGGCGGAATGACATTTACAGTGCGGTCTATCTCTGTATCAAATAATGTCTGAGCTCTTGATTGCAGCTATGGGCTGGACCCAGGCACCATCCCCTGGGCATTCTGGGCACACTTGGAATATTCCTGAGAAGGAAAGGAAACATCACAGTCACCCAAGCTGCCGTGTTACAGCTCTTTACTCTCTCTTCCACTATCTTGCCACTGTCCAGGTTCTGTTCGGCCATTCTCTGGAGAGAAAAACAAGTGTGTCTTATAGGAGCCCTGCAGTTGGAAGTCCCAGGCGCCCCATTGATCCTTGATGAGTTTGGGATTGTGTTTTGGAATTTGCTGTAAATTGCCTTTTCTTTGGCCAATAAAATTTCAGTGCTTAGATGGGTGATGGTGCACATGCCTTTAATCCCAGCACTCGGGAGGCAGAGGCAGGTGGAGCTCTGTGAGTCTGAGGCCAGCCTGGTCTACAGACTGAGTTCTAGGATAGCTAGGGCTACACAGAGAAACCCTTTCTCAAAAAACAAACAAACAAGCAGCAAAACAGTTGGCTTCTCAGCTGTCTGGGCCCTGGGCCTAGGGAGCCATGGTCAGGTATGATGCTGTAGAGCAGGCAGGGCTCTGAAGGTGGGGATGGTACCGTCTATGGCACCATAGCACCCGACAGAGTTGGTGCTTGATTTTGTTCCACAAATGGAGCCATCCTCAGGGACCTAGGCTCATGAGAAAGTATTTCTTCTTAAAGGAGCCAGCTGCTTGTTTATATGCAGTGTGCTCTCACCGTCCCCCTCCATCCTGTGATGCAGAAAGCCTGCTGCCTACCTCCTAGTCCCCTGACACTGTTCACAGCAGGCTTCATTTTGAGTGTCTAAATAAAGGCCACCAGCAGCCTGGCCTCTGCAGGTAGACAAGGATAGCAAGCTCAGGTGGAGTGGGCGGAGCCCAGAAATGGCACACCCAGGGCTGGACCTCATGGGAGAGTTTACTAGTGCAAGCGATGAACACAGATGCAGTGTGCACTGCTTACCAAATATCCAAGCTATCACCAGAGAATCCTGTGTGGATCCTGGCTCTGTGGGAGTTGTGTGGTCCTGAGTTTTTATCAGAGGAAGTAGATGTGAATCACAGTCATGGACTTGTTCTGTGACCCCCCTCCCACGGTGAAGCCATGATTGGGTTAATCACCATTTCTGTGTCATTGGAATAAGATGCATACTACTTAGCTAGGCAGCGTGCTACTTGGCTGATTTGGGAAGATCACCCGATCAATTGGTTGGTTGCATTGTGGAGGACGCCTACTCTGTGCCATCTATACAACGAGGCAAAGTGACACCCTGCTGCAAACCTCATCATTGACATACCGGTTGCTATCATTGATATGTCTGTCTGTGGGCTGATGGCAGTTACTCATCATAGGAGCTATGAGGGAGGATGCGGTGCAGGAGTAGAGCTCTGAGTGATGATGCAAGGATGATGTTCAGGAGAACACTGGGGGATGGGAGGATACTGTGTAATAGAGCAATGGGGGATGGGAGGATACTGTGTAATAGAGCAATGGGGGATGGGAGGATACTGTGTAATAGAACACTAGGGATGGGAGGATCCTGTGCAGGAGAGCACTGGGGATGGGAGGATACTGTGCAGGAGAGCACTGGGGATGGGAGGATCCTGTGCAGGAGAGCACTGGGGATGGGAGGATACTGTGTAATAGCTGTTGTGCAAACATGTTGTATATAAGGAGAGAACTGGACAGTGAGGAAAGAACCTGAAGCTTTCTTGAAGTCTCTCTGAGGAGATGCAGATGTGTTAAGACCCAAGGGGAGAAGGAAGGCGTGCTTGGAGATGCTGTGAACTTACCCATTGCTTGCAGCTGCCTGCTGGTGAGCCTGGTTGACCACTGGGTCTCCTCCAATGAGACTACTGATGAGGTGTCAGGTCCTGATCCGGTAGCAGGCCTATGGTAATTCTGGTCCGCATCTGCCCTCTGTGATCTAGGTTGAAGCTATTGCTTCAGTAGCTACAGAAAAGAGGAAAGTTGACCTCAGGACATAAGCCAAGTTCATCCTGCCTCCTCACCACCCTCACCCAGGCCTCTCAGGATGAGGTGTGACATTCTGGCCCGTGCTACACATGGCTTGTGAGGAACAGGTGACTCAAACCAGAAAGTTTGGAGTGAGGCCAGTGGTGTCATCTACACAGCCTTGCCCTGCTCAACCAGGCACATAGGCCAGGATGGCTGCCTGGGGGGAGCAGCCTGCTTAGCTTGGTAGGAGCTCATCCTGATTCACTTGCTTGTCTGCCTCTCAATGTGAGTAAGTCATGAGCTGTACAGAGAAGTCAGCAGAAGCTGATGGATGTGTGTGTGGCTGCAATAGCTTACCAGCTGCCCCAAGAAACAGTCATCTGATTATAACCATTCTCCTTGTGTGGTGGTTAGAATGAGAATAGCTTCCATAGGCTCATGCGTTTGAATGCTTTATCACAAGGCACTATTGGAAAGGATTGGAAGGATTAAGAGATGGGGCCTTCTTGGAGGAAGTGTGTCAATGGGGTTGGGCTCTCAAAAGCCCACTCCAGGCTCAGAGTCTCTCTCTTTCTGCCTGCAGATTAGGATGTCGTTCTTAGTTATTGCTCTAGCACCATGCATGCTGCCATGCTCCCTGCCATGATGATGATGGACTAAACCTCTGAAACTGTAAACAATCCCCAATTACACGCTTTCTAAGAGTCGCCTTGATCACGGTTCTCTTCCCAGCAGTAGAACAGTGGCTAAGACAGCCTGCAAGACCACAGAACAGGCATACGAAAGTTTTTCTCCACTGTTCAGCCAATCAGTGGTATGTACTCCCTGTCTTGTGGCTTTGCCCTTGTCTGCCGTGGTTACTTTGCCAGTCTGTGTGATGTGCCTTAGGGGTTTTGTTTTGACTGGATCCTTTAGCATGGTCCTTTGTTAGTCCTCACTGGAAATGTGAAGTGACTTTGTACTGAGGGTTGTGTTATTTGTTTTTGGCGGTATACTTTTCCCAGGCTAGTGAGCATCAAGTAGCCACCATTCTTGCCTCGGATCTTTTAGAAATTGGTGATGAGAATGGGAGGCAGGTTTGTCTTCCTAGCTGGCCCAGTGACTCAGAGTTAGCAGCCTGTGCCTGGGGGGCTGTCTGCATAAGCAGCAGTCTTGGGTGAAGACTGGGGAGGTCTTACATCTGGGAAGGTAGATGTAGTTGACCGTAGTTTTAACTGTTGATACCCACGTAGCAGTTCAGGTTCCTCTTGGTGCTCCCCTGGGTCCTTGTGTACAGGAGGCTTTGTGGCTCTGGACAAGTGAGTTTGTTGAAATGATAGGTTTCAATTGACTGCTGGGTCATGATAGGCAGATGTGCCAGGCAGGGGCCTAGCCTCATACCATTTGTTACCTGGTGGCGGGGGGTTCAGAGTCTTCCTGAACTCTGTCTAGTTTGTCATTGGGAAGGTTTGCCTGACAGAGGGGTGGAGAAAAGGTGTGCTTGGCCATAGGGTATTTTGATGGCTAATCTCAGTTGCCGGTTTGACTCCATCTGAAATCAACTGGCACCCAAGCAGCTGGGCACTTGATTGGATGGGTCATTTGAGGTGGGAATACTAACCCTTAAGTCTGTGTCATGCTTTCTAGTGGCAGCCCTTATAAAAGGACATGGAAGAAGGAAGTTTTTGCTGGTTTTCCCTGCTTGCCCTGACTGTCATGGCAAGTTCATCCATCCAGTTGCTGAAACACTCCTTCTGTGGTGTTAGAACCTGCTTCTTTAAGATTCCAACATAGACTGGAGATCAGAAGCTTCTAGGAGTCTTTTAAGATGCTAGCACTAGACTGGGATACTGAGACATCCAGTCCCACATCAGAAACAACTATGGATTCTTGGGCTTTCAGTCTGGAGACAGCCGCTGTTGCACTGTCCAGGCAGAGCATGTAAGCCGCTCATTTTATCAGCTCTGTTTCTTTAGAGAGCCCTGACTACTGCAGGAATAGTGTTGTAGTATGCAAGCACCTATGTGGGGAAGACTAAGGTTCTCAGAAGCTGGTGTGTGCATGTGCATGTGTGTGTGTTTATGTATTATTTCCCCATGTTATGACTGATTTAATTGTTACCTTTTAATGTTTACACCAATAACTGTTATCACCCTCCCCCCAAAAAAACTTTAAAAAGTTATCAAGCATATGTATGGGTGTGCCAGTGTGTGTGGAGGCTGGAGGACAGCTTTGTGGAGACAGTTCTCTCTCTCTTTGCTGGGTGCTAGGGATTAAACTCAGGTCTTCAGCCTTGCATAGCAAGTGCTTCACCCACTGGGCATTTTTTGCTGTCCCTTCCCCTTTTAAAATTACCGCCTTTCCTGTGAAAGCATTCCTGCCCTCTGCATTCTCATCCATCTCTCTCTGCTGGGCATTTGCTCTTGGTGGTTTCTTTGCTTTGTCCATTTCTCCCAGCACCTCTTTTTGTATACAGTTGGTTCTAAGAATAAAGTGTGCTCAGACAAATCTAATGTTTTGCAATTTGACCTCTAGAGCCCTTGAAAATACTCTGAGGCCTTCCAGAATGTTCTCATGTCTCTATCCACTTCCTTTCCCTCTCTCCTTTAACCCAGCTTTCCCCCTTTCCTGCCTTCAGGAGCAATAAAAGGACCCCAGAGAGGCTTTCCCACTTCCTCTCACATGGACTTCCAGGAAGCCCCGTCTTTCCCGTAAGATCAGTGTTCTGACGGACAGGGCTGCATACCTCACCGAAGACTCAACCTCAAGATGCTGGATTTGAAAGATGCATCCGCTTGCCTTGGTAATTTATAGTAATGTGGCCATGCTGGTAGCCGCGGAGCTGAGTATAAATTGGTTCACAAGAAGCTCCAGGGTGCCTGGGTAGAAGTAGAACACACAAAGATCTGAGCCCTGTGAGGTCTGCTTTTCATAAGGAAATGTTCACGACACATTTTATTAAAGATTTTAAAAAATGTTACCAACCAAATGATAATGGGGTAATTTGGGAGTCTCAGGAAAATGTGGGAGATTGTCTAGTGAAGCGAGTACTGGTGTCCTGTGTGTCCTCATGCATGCCTGTGACAAGCACAGCTTCCATGCTGATGACGCTGCCCTTAGTGACTGATCAGTATGGAGGGGCCTCATCAGAAGCTGTTCTGTCTGGTGTAAGGTTGGTGAAACATGCGCACACACACACACAGAGAGAGAGAGAGAGAGAGAGAGAG
>LOJH01006463.1:3430-23229 GCA_001685095.1 Ellobius talpinus
GACCTTTGGAAGAGCACGCAATGCTCTTAACCGCTGAGCCATCTCTCCAGCCCCCCAAGCCTGTTTTAAATAGTAAATAGAGGTAGCTTAGAGACGTAGCCCCATTGGAGAATGCTTGTTCAGCATACACAAAACCCTGGACTCCACCTCCACCATTGGTGTGGTGGGTGGCACACTCCTGTGGTCCTAGCATCAGGAAGTGGGCACAGGAGGATTAGGAGTTCAGGGTTATCCTAGGCAACACAGGAAGCTGGAGGCCAGCCTGGACCACACGAGACCCCATCTTTCTTGAAAAGAAAAAATTAGTGCAGACTTACCAGGGAAAGATAGTCAGGACCCCAGAAAATTGTGAGGGTGAGGAGCATCAAGGACTTAGAAATTATTCTCCAGGAGCAGCTCCTGTCCCACCCAGGGCCCCTGGGACATGGTGGAGGGAGGGAAATCAAGGAAACAATGCACTGTGGTTGCCCAGGCACTTTAAGTACATCAAGATGGGCACAGTGACGCCAGCCTCAGGGAGCGAGGCTGGAAAGAGCCGGGTTGTTAAAGCTCACGGAACTGAGCCTCTTCTCACAGGAAAAATATTTATCTCATTGAGCTCTGCGTTTTGGAAAGCTGTGGCTACAACAGCACACACATTGATTTTGCAGAGTTTTGGCTGTGGCTGAGTTTTGTCTGCCTCTGGTCTCTGTCTGCGTGGTCTCTGTGTGTGTGTGTGTGTGTGTGTGTGTGTGTGTGTGTTCATCCACAGCACCACTCCCACGAACAAGCAATCAGCTAAAGGACAGCCAGAGCACGCAGCCAGAAAACAAGGGCTGTGAACTGAGTGGCTTAGCCAGGGCCCTGCTGTGTCATCCTCAGGAGCCTGTGGAGAAGCAGTTACTGTTACTCCTGCCTTCTCTTTTGACCTAATACACTGCTTTCTGCCCTTCCCTTCTACCCCCAGGTTTTTTGGGGTTTTTTTTGGGGGGGAAGTACAGCTGGCTTGGTGGCACATACCTTTAATCCCAGTCCTTGTAAGGCAGAGTTAGGTAAATCTGTGAGTGTAAGGCCAGCCTGGTCTAGGGGCCAGTTAGGGTTACATAATAAGACCCTATCTCAAAAACAATGCCAACAAAAACAAAGCAGAAAAACAGACAAGCACGGGGAAGACAGTAAAAACCAGGGCCAGATTCACACACCTATAATCAAGCATGCTAGGCATGGTGGTGCACGCCTTTAGTTCCAACACTTGGGAGGCAGAGGCAGGCAGATTTCTGTGAGTTCGAGGCCAGCCTGGAGTACAATGTGAATTCCAGTACAGTCAGGGTTCACAGAGAAACCTTGTCTCAGAAAAAAAAAACAACCCAGCACTCAGGAGCTTGGGGCAAGGGGCTGGAGGAAGCCATGGACGGCCTGCATTGTTATCAGAACCCTGTTTCAAAAGGAAGGGTCTGAGGGACTGGAGAGACAGTTCAGCAGTTAAGAGCACTTATTCTTGTAGGGGACCTGGGTTCGACTTTCAGCACCCAAGTAGTGGTTCACAACCACCCATAACTCCAATTCCAGAGAATCTGACACCATCTTCTGGCATCTGTAGGCACTGTATGCCCACAGTTACAGACAACATGAAGACAAAACACCCATACATATAAAACAAAATAAATTACTCTAAAAGCAGAAAGGAAAAAGTCTGAGACTGTCAAGATTCAGTGAGCAAGGGCACTTGCCACCAAGCCTGATGACCTGATGGAGGAAACAGCTGGTTCCTGAAGCTGTCCTCTGGTCTCCACAAGAGCCGGCAGGCTGGGCAATGGTGGCGCATGCCTTTAATCCCAGCGCTTGGGAGGCAGAGCCAGGCGGATCTCGAGTTCAAGACCAGCCTGGTCTACAGAGTGAGTTTCAGGATTGACTCCATAGCTACTGGGAAACCCTGTCTCAAAAGAAAAAAAAACAGCAGATAAACACACACACACACACACACACACACACACACAATAGGAAAATGTCTGGCCGGATCTGGCAGCATCCTATAAGTAGATCTTATTGTCCTCTCCATTCTTTGAAGGGTAGCAGAGCCTGGGTGGGAGCAGACTCCCCAGCAGAGTTCACATAGCGGACAGGTAGAGGACACAAGATTCTATTCTACCCTGCACCCAAGGACTTCAGGGCCTTCATGGCCAAGCTCACCAGGAAGAGCCTCAGAGGCTGAGTTGGGCTCATAATGTACCCACTCCGACCTTCTTGCGGGTTCTAAATTTAGCCAAACGAGTTCTTCCAGCCCAGTGGATGACGCCAGTACACTATGACAGGATCAAGCCTTTTCCTGGTGTGGAAGTAATAAAAGAATGCGGCTGTTTGCAGAAGCCGGCCTGCTGACCGCCATTTGACATGGACCCTCGGCCCCTCCTGGTCACGATGGACATGTGGTTATTGACCGCCTCTTCAGGGACGGTGATTAAAACATTTCCTGAACCAGAGTCTAAATGGCATTTGTGAGTGAGCCAGAAACAAATCCCTAAGAGTTGGGTATGGTAGCTCATGGCTGTAATTCCAACACTTGGGGCAGGAGGATTACCACAGGTTCCTGGCCAGTTGGGGTTACATTATGCTCTTGAGGCCAACCTGGACTAAAGAGTGAAATGAAAAGCAAATTTAGGACTATCTGGGAATCAGTGTTCAGTTTGTTTGTCTTGAAACATAGTTTCTCTGTGTAGCCCTGGCTGTCCTGGAACTCACTCTGTAGAACAGGCTGACCTCAAACTCAGAGACCCACCAGTTTCTGACTCTTGAGTGCTAGAATTACAGGTGTGCACCACCACTGCCCTGAATCAACATTCTAACCAAAGTCAAGCTTAAACTTTTCCTACAAATGAGGAAGAGGATAATCCTATTTTGATAGAACACAAGGCAGGTAGGTAGGCATCTCGGGGTCCTTGGGGACTCACTGGTTGAGTCCTGGGGGACTGACAGGCCTGCACCCTTGCTTAAAGCCTCCACTACAAAACAACACATGTCTCCCAGTCTGGTCACTGGCAACTGAACGCACCTCAGTCACTGGACTGAGCAGAGACCATGCACTCACTGGTCACAAACATGTCATTAGATGTCTGGTTCTAAAGGCCCAGCCCAGATATCAGCTTCCTCCCTCAGAAATGTGAATCTAGAGTTAGGGAAGTATTGTGGGGTATCTGTACACTGTGTGAAGATTTATTGCTGTGACTGGAGCATGAAAAAGCTAAATGGACAACAGCTAGGCAGGAGGTATAGGTGGGACTTCCAGAGACAGAGAGGACTCTGGGAAGAGAAAGGGGGAGACATCAGGACAAGCAGAACAAGCAGGATGTGCAGGAGGAGAGGTAACAGCCATGAGCTACATGGCAGAATGTAGATTAACAGAAATGGGTTCATTTAAGTTATAAGAACTAGTTAGGAACAAGCCTAAGGGAGAGGTAGAGCTTTCATAATTAATAAGAAGTCTCCGTGTTGTTATTTGGGAGCTGGCAGTACAGAGAAAGATTTGTTACAGGGAAGGGCATCCCAGATGAGTTCATCCCTGAGACAAAGACCCAAGGTTTGGGAATGGGGTGCCCACTCTGAGACACACGGGGGGGATATACGCAGCAAAGGAGTGAGCGCTGTGGAACTCTGGGTTCCAGTGAACTACAAATGGCTTGAGCAAGCCTCCCCCAAAACCCAGTCTCCTCTCTGTTGCCATGGCAAACACCCTGATGAGAGGAAACATGGGAAGAAAGGGTTTAGTTGATTTACATTCCTGGCTATTGCAGGAAGTCAAGGCATCACAGCTACAGTGGAGAGCAGAGAGAGAACAGACCACAGACCCTTGCTTTGTTTGTGCTTGGGTAGCTTTCTCCTCTTTTATAATGCTTGGGACCCTCTCTGCCTAGGGCATGGCACCGCCCACAGTGGGCTGGGTCGTCCTCTACTTATTAACAATCAAGACAATCCCCCACAGACTGCCCACAGGCCAACCTGACCTAGATAATTCACCAAGACCCTCTTCTTAGATGACTCTAGATTGTGTCAAGGTGACAGTTAAACAGACCAGCCCCCCCACCCCACCCCATCCCCAGACTCCTCGGTTATGTGAACCAACTAGTTGTTCTTCTAGTGAACTTTGCTGAGGTTTTGGGCTTTCAGTGTTTTCTCTATCCCAAAGAAATATCTGTAGCCCCATGCAATGAACATAGCCCTTCTTAGCCTGAATGTTAGTTTTGGGTTTTGATATATTTAAGTTTTATTTATTTTTATTTGTGTGTGTTTGTGGTTGTTTGTGTATGTACACCATGTGCATGCAGGTGCCCACAGAGGCCAGAAAAGGGCATCAGATCCCCTGAAACTGAAGTTATAGGTGCTTGTGAGCTGCTAAGTGGGTGCTGGAAACCAAACCTCTGCAAGAGCAGCTAATGAGCTTGACTACTGAGCCATCTCTCTAGACCCTGGTTTTTTCTTTTCTTTTTTAGTTGTTGTTTTTTGGATTTTTTTTGTTTGCTTGTTTGTTTGTTGAGACAGCAACTCACATAACCCACGCCAGCCTTGAGCTCCTGATCAGCTTGTCTCTCCTTCCCAAGTGCTGGGATCAACAGGTGTGCCCCCACTGTGGCCAACATGAACGAGAAGTGTGTCTGAGTGAATTTCTTACTCACGGGATACAAACAAACCTCACTGAAGTCAGAAAATGTTCTTGCGTGTCCCAAGTGACCTGACCCTCCCCGCTGCTGAGGGCACTTGAAGGAGAGACAAAGAAGTTTAGGAACATGCTGTCCTCTGGCAACCTTCCCCAGCTTAGAACCACTGTTATCATCGCTGTCTCTGGAAATCCAGGACAGAGGGTGAAACTGGGCACTCCTGAGATCACAGGGCAATGGGGGGAGGGGCAGGGTCCAAGCAGAAGTGTGTCTACCTTTCCCTGGAGCTCACGCAGCACAGGGGTCATCCAGGCAGAAGTGTGTCTACCCTTCCCTGGGGCTCACGCAGCACAGAGGTCATCCAGGCAAGGCGGCTGTGGCGCCGATGGGGGGAGGTGAAGCATGGTGACAACAAGGAGGGAAGGCAGTGAGCTTGCACCAAGCTTCACCTTAGTGAGGCTCGGTGGTGAACGCTGGTGCTAGCTGCTGGGACTAGGATCTGGGTCTGCTGGGCCCCGGCAAGGCCCCTTTCACTCCACACTAACCTGGTCTGCTGTCTGCCAGGCCTCCATGGAGCCACGTCTGTCCTTGCCTTGCCCTTCCACCTGCTTCTCCCATCAACGGTCCCGACAGACTTGATGGCTCAGGAGGCTCCTGAAGCTGACTGTAGAGGCGGAAAAGAATCAGCCACAAACTTTACCCTTCTCCTGCCTCTTCTAGACCCCAGGGAAGTGTGGGTGGGTCTAAGACAACCCAGGAGCAGCTGCTTTGGTCATCAGAGATTCCAAGATGGAAATCTCAGGGAAAGACAGAGAAACCAAATAGATTTGCAGATAAACTTCCTGGACCTAGAACCTTAGCCCCAGTGCAGAAGATACACAGCACAGCACCAGCCCTACAAAAAGAAGAAAAGTTCCACGTGCAATCAATGGTTAATCACCACTGGCCACACCAGGAAAATCAGGGTGTGAGTGCCAGGTACCAGGCCGAGCTAGAATTCCATGTGGCTCACAGCATGGCTCAGAGGGGTATGCCAGGGCTCCAGGAGGTGCTAGGTCACACTCAGGTCATCCCTGGGCTTGAGTATTTGGCTTCACAGGTAGGAGGGCTATAATCCCCGTCCTGTCCTTGGGGCAAGCTTCCTTCAGCAATGACATCCCTCACCTTGCATTTCTTCAGCTTCTGTTGGGCGGGTCTCTGTTCACAGAGACCAGGTCAGCCTGGTCTCCAACTCAGGGCAATCCTCCTGCCTGAGAGTGAGCTACCATGCCTGGCTTAACCTTTCTTCTAATAGGTAAGAATTCTTAGGGTGAAAGACCCCACTTTGTGCTCTCTCTCTCTCTCTCTCTCTCTCTCTCTCTCTCTCTCCACTATGATTTGGGGTTTTCTAGCTTATAATAGCAAGTCGGTATCAGGGACAGCAACTGAGGAAGGGCCTGACTAAGAGGACATGGCATCAGTCAGGGCTTTGTGGATTTCCCCTTTAATCTGACCAAGCCCAGAGACGTAGGACACAGATTTAAAAGGACATTGGTTTCTTAGAACACAGGAGAGAACATTCTGGATGTTTGCTGTTGTTCCCTCTACGTTTTAGTAGCTCATTGTGTAGCCCAGATTAACCTCAGACTCGCCATCCTGCCTCGACTCTCTACTCTGAGATCACAGGCCTGTGCCATCACACCTGAACAGTCCGCTGTGGTCAAACGACCCCTGCTCTGGTGAAGTCTAAGACCTGGAATCTTCTATGCGTCCATTGCACCTCTCCCCAACAAAAACTTTTGCCAATGCTTTTTTCCCCCCTTGACTTCTGGGCCATAGAAGCCCCTCTGAGAAGGACCACCAACTATAAGTTGACAAAGTCTCCTCCCACCCACCCGTCCCTCGAGGGAAGTCCCTGGGACCCTCACCCCCCACCCAGAGGTACTTCCCAGCTTGCTGCACTGGTTCCTAACATCCTATTGACAATGTGAGGGGCAGATCTGATGTCCAGCAGACCTATGACATGCCTGATGTCCGACTCTAAGAGATGTCCTCTCCAGGGGAGCAGGACAGCAGAGGTTCCTAAGTCAGACAGACCCGGAGACAAGCCCAGCCTCCCCTTTCTCGTTTTGTGACCATGGACAAGTCACTTAACCTCTCTTAGCTTCTTTTCTTTTTAATATTTATTTTTTTATGTGTGTGGATGTTCTGCCTACCTGTATTTCTGTGCGCTATGTTCATGCGGTGCCCATAGAGGAGGGCCTCAGGCCTCTAAGACTGGAATTGCAGATGGTTGTGAGCCACCATGTGGGTTCTGGGAACTGAACTCGGGTCCTTTGGAAGAGCAATTGGTACTCTTAACCACTGAGCTGTCTCTCCAGCCCCTCTCTGAGCTTCTTTTGCTTTTCTGTGAGACGGGGGTGCTGCCATTGCCCACTGTGCTGACTGGCTGAGATGGTCAGGGCAAACGCCAGCCACAGCAGATGATAGGCATGCATTAGTGATCTGGCTTTTCCTTTAGGTGGGCTTAGACTAGGGTGAAATGAGAGGAAGTGTTTGGGACCTTTGCTTCTTCATTCTGCTGTGAAGTCCTCACCAACTGCCACAGCCACCATCAGTTTGGGGCTCACCCCGTCAGCCCCTGGAGAATCCACAGGTGGCATATCTCATTCTTCCCAGTGCACAGGTGGGGAAACTGAGGCTGGACCTTTGCCCAGTTCCTGTAGTCAGTTGACAGAGACTTCTGGCCACAGCATCATGGACCTCGGCACTGAGGCTATCAGGACAGAGGGAAAGCCATTTTCATAGGTGGGTATCCCCTGCCAGCTTCCCGGACTCTCAGTCCACCCCATGCTGTGTCTCTTCAGGCCCATGGTGGTCAGCCCCTCCCCCAAAGGCTTTCCTGTCGTCACTTCCTCCTGTGATTTGACTCCTGCTCTTCATGGAGGGGCTCTCCAGGCATCCTGATGATGGATGGCCTTGAACCCAGGAGCCAATGAGGCTTTACACACACACACACACACACACACGCACGCACGCACGCACACACGCGCACACACACACGCACGTGCACGAATACTCCCAGGAGTGTAAACACACACATTTGTTTGTTCACATGTGTACACAGGAACACATGCAGATCGGTGAATCCTCACCGGAGTGCAAATATATACACCCACACCTATATGCAGCCAGAAGCACATGTGTACACGTGTGAATAGTCACGAGTGTTCAAACATATATATGAGTGCATTCGAACACTCATTGAACATGAACATACACTTGCCTCCAGTCAGCCACTGCTCATTTGGCCCCCTGAGGACACCTGGCTCAGGTTCACCTCTCATGACCCCTGGACTACGGTGGATGGCCACCGTCACACACAAGGATCAGGACTGTGGCAGATGACGAACATGACAGTGTCTATGACAGGCAAGAGTTTGGATACCTACTGTCCTCCCCCTAGGGACCCAGGCAGCCACCTGCCTGGGGAAGGTTTGCAGAAAGGAAGACCCTCGGCTGCTCCAGTGCTGTTTTGCTACCAGACAGTGAACTGAGCTGTCACCACCAGGCGTGACCCCTGACCCCGACCCAGCAGGCAGGGCTGGGACCTGGAAGCACTGTGGATGGAAAGGAAGCCTGAGTTCGGCTTTCCCTGGCTACAGTGGTCCCTCACGGTCAGGCTGGGGAGCAATGTGCTCTGACTTAGGTAGGGGACATCATGCTAGGACAAGGAGAGTGACTGCAGCAGGACTGGCAGTAGCTGGCGAGGCAGTGGCTCGGACACGATAGAAATCAACCAAGGCGGAGAAGCCACCTGGCTGCATGCTGGGCCCAGAGTGTCCCCTCTCCCTGCTGCCACCTGCCATGAAGTCCCAACTCCCCACTTGAGACACATAGTCACCCATGGGGGGGCTACAAGGAGCAGAGGGAAGTTTGGGACAGAGCACTACCTAAGCCCTAAGCCCAAAGGATGAAACTGAGCACACTAGATATAGGCTCCCTGGTCCTTGGTCATTGATGGTCTCTGAGAAATGCCAGATGGTTGCAGAGAAGAAAGCAAGGAGAGAGGAAGGCAGGAAGTGTTTTGTTTTGTTTTGTTTTTCGAGACAGGGTTTCTTTGTGTTGCTTCGGAGACTATCCTGGAACTTGCTCTGTAGACCAGGCTGGCCTCGAACTCACAGAGATCTGCCTGCCTCTGCCTCCCCAGTGCTGGTGTGCGCCACCACTGCCCGGCAGAAAGGCGGGAAGTTAACAGATAGCTTTCTCCGCACATCCCTATGGTAGTTGAGCAAACTTAAGGCCCAGGATGGGTCCTCAGCAGGTGGTCTGCAAAGTGCTGTGTTCAGCTGGCCAGTGTGTCCACAGATAGAGGACCAGCTAGCTTAGCTTCTACAGAGAAAAGGCACTGAAGTCAAGCCACACTGTCAAGCCTGGGCTCTGTCCAGCTGTGGGTAGCTTCTGCATAGCTGCCCGTCAGCCCCTCTTCTGGTGTGTGTGGGGGGGGACGACCTAATGGTTAGAACATGGCAAAGGTGAGGTCAGAAGACGCAGCGGTTTTCAAGTAGGGTGTAGTGACTCACACCTATAACCCATTTACTTTGGAGGTTGAAGCAGGAAGATTGCAAATCAGAGGCCCTGGAGAGCTACAAAGTAAGATAGCTGTATGTAAAGAAATGTACTCAGAGATAGAGTGCTGCCTAGGGCAAGGCCCTGAGTCTACTCAGTGCTGAGAGAAAGAGGAAAAGGTGAGATGTTAATCTCCCTGCTGACCTATAGCTCAGGATAGAGCAGGAACGTCTGTGCTCAGCATGCTCAAAGCCCTGGGTCCCATTCCCAGGCCCCCAAAACAAAAGTTAAACCAGGCATGACATAAGTACCTTCCTCTCCCTTCATCCCCCCCACCTTCTCCTAGGCTTGCTCAATAAACAAAGCAAGCGCCATGCTGAAGATACCCTGAAGGCAACATACTAAAAGCACCTGCAGCCAGCTGAACCCATGTGACAGTTAAGATTGTAACTTGACAGGATCTAAAGCCACCCTGGAGACAAGCCTCAGGCGTGGCTGTGAGTGGTAACCTTAATTAGGTTAGGAGGTGGGAAGATGTAGGAGGCCTTTCCAGGGGCCAGGGGCCAGGGGCCCAACTGAATAAAAGGGACTTCAGGAGCTGAAGACTGAAGTCTTCTCTCTCTGCTTCCTGACTGGATGAAACAGTGACAGGCTGCCTCACACTCCTGTCATCAGGACTAGCCAGCCATGATGGACTGCACCAGAATGTGCAGTGGACTGTGAGCCAGAATGGACCCTTCCCTCCTTAAGATGCTTTTGCCAGGGTGTTTTTTCATGGTGACTGGAAAACGTAGCCCAGTGCTCCCTCAAGAGAGCTGGGGAGCAGCCTCTACTGACCCTGGATACAGTTCCATGACAGTCCCTGAAGTGGCACACCCAGGGCAGCCATGCTGGGTCCCTGCTCCACAGAGGGCATGTGATAATAAATGCGTGTCCAAATCCACCACGTTGTGGGGTCATCTGGTATTCAGCAGGAGACACGCCCTCATTAGCTCTTGACCCTTGGACCAGTTACCTACCTGATCTCTGACTGTGTCACCTCATCTAAAATTGGGCAGAGGCTGCAGCTCAGCAGAAGGCTGTGTGCTCACCACACTCAAAGGCCTGAGTTCCATTCCCAGCCCCACAAAAGTTAAAACCAGGCATGACGTAAGCACCTCCCCACAGGACCAGGCGTTTTCTTGGTCCTGTGTTATTTTCATGAACATTAAATCACATTTAATGGTATGGTGGCACACGGCCACTCTGTCATCCCTGGGTTCAAGAGACTGAGGCAAGAGACTTGTGAACTGGAGATCAGCCTAGGCTACATCCTGAGACCTTTTCTCAAAATAAAAGCCTTTGGGGAAATGGCTCCATCCATAAAGAGTTGGCATGAGCTGGGTTTGGTTCCCAGCACCCCTGTGAAAGTGAGGTGTGGCAGACATATTTTGTAACCACATGGCTGGGGAGGCAGAGGTGGAAAGATCGCTGGGGTCACTGGCCAGCCTGCCTAGCCTACTCAGTGAGCTCCAGGCCCGCGAGAGAAAGGAAGGTGTCTCTCCAAGGAAGTCCTCCATCCTCACTCCACTCGGCAAACTCTTAGGGCCTCAAAGAACCAGCAGTTGGATCCAGCTGTGGCCAAGAGAAGCCTCAGAAGCCTGTAAAAGGGTGTGGAAGGGATGTGTCCAAGGCTCTTGGCCATGCCCTCCTGGGCTCTGCCTTCTCCCTGCGCAATTGACCTGGGGCCCACTCTTGCCCACAAGCCTGTACTTGGCTTGGTGGAGACAAACAAATCAACAGCATTGTATAGCTAAAAACGCACCCTCATGGGGATATAGCTCCTTTACTGTCCTATTGTCCTATTGCTGTGAAGAGACACCATAATGAAGGCAACTTATTAAAGAAATCATTTAGTTGGGGGCTGGCTTACAGTTTCAGAGAGTGACCCCATGACCATCATGGCAGAGAGCGTGGTGGCAGCCAGGCAGGCATGGTGCTGGAGAAGTAGCTGAGAGTTCACATCTGATCCACAAGTTGCAGATAGAGAGATAGACTCAGGGCCTGGTGTGAGCTTTCCAAACCTCCACCCACAGTGGTACACCTCCTCCAGCAAGGTCACACCTCCTCCTGCAAGGCCACACCTCCCTCAGCAAAGCCACACCTCCTACTACCTCCCAAACAATCCACCAACTGTGAACCAAAGATTCCAATGTACGAACCTTTGGGGGCCATTCTCATTCAAACCTCTTCAGGGTGTCTGCGCTAACTGGTCCGGGTTCCATGGTGCAGTCAAGGCTCACTAAGTTTGCAGGGGTCCCAGGAACAAAGTCTCTGTGACCCCCAAACCCGGGCTGAACTCACCAAACTAGTTATCTGTGCATCAGAGGCCTTAACTCAACCCCTCCTGCCCATGACCTACAGGACAGACCTTAGCAGTGCGCATCTGTCTTCCCACCTTCCTGTGGGCACAAGGGTCTAAGTGCCTGGTGGCTTGTCTCTTCTTCTAGACAGAGAAGGACACAGGTCTGAGTTCCAGATGTGGAATGGGACCCTGCCCACCTCCACCCCAATCCCAGCTCCAACGTCTCAGAATAGCAGACCTTAGCCCAGGCAGCTATATGGAAGACAGGGATCCATGCATGTGGGAATGTAAATTCCTGTCTCACCTGGGGGCTCAATCATTTGTCTCTGTCAGGCCCTGGCTGTCCTCAGTGCTCTCCTCCATATCAAAGCAAAGGCTGCATTCTTTCAGTGACTTCTCCTGGTCTGGCCCAAGAGGTTCCCACTGCTGACCTGGCAGAGGAACTGCTTCAGAGCAGAACAAACAAGTCACTTTTTATTTTATTTTATTTTTATTTTTGACAGGATCCCTCTACATAGCCCTGGCTGTCCTGGAAGAAGCTCATTACACAGACAGGCTGGTCCCAAACTCACAGAGATCCACCTGCCTTCCAAGTGCTGGGATTAAAGGCATGACTTGTGACCAGCCACAAATCACACTTTCAATGAATCACTTTGTGATGTGTAGCCCCAATACTGACTCCCTAAATGTTGCCAGATTTATGAGTGCTGTGCACACTTCTTTCTACACATTGTAGCTAGAGGTTTCTCTCGTACCCACCAGGTCCCAAATAAACACTCAGAGGCTTATATTAATTACGAACTGTTTGCCAATGGTTCAGGCTTCTTATTAACTAGCTCTTACAAATTAAATCAACTCATTTCTATTATTCTATATTTTACCACAAGGCTTATGGCTTGTTACCTTACATCTTGATTCTCTACCTGCTGCTGGCATCTCTCTGACTCCGCCTTCCTTCTCCCTGCATTCAGTTTGCCTTTCCCACCTAGCTCTATTCTGCCTTGTCATAGGCCAAAGCAGTTTTATTCATCAACCAATAAAAGCAACACATATTCACAGCATAGAGAAGGATATCCCACATCATACATGGCTGGCATCTTTCTTTCTTTCCTTTTTTTTTAAGGTTTATTTTTATCCTGCAGAAAGACAGTGTCCTCCAGGCAAGACAGATAGCTACTGCACTCGTGAAATCTCACCAATATGGTGGCCTGAACAATAACCACACTGGTAACTATGCCAGTGTGGATGGGGGAAATTTCTCGAGGCCTCTTCCCTATATTAAAAGCTACAGACAAACGACAGCTTCTGAGAGTCAAGGAATCAGCCCCCAAACACATGTGCATATGGGCAACACTAAGTGGACTCAGTAGGGTGTGTGTGTGTATGTGTGTGAAACGGTAAAAATTACAGAAGCAGTTATGAATTTAAAAAGAGGTGGGAGCTGGAGGGGGAGAAGAAGCAATGGAAATAATGTAAAATGTAGTACTCACGGTTCCTCAGAGGAAACAGCACAGAATGGTTGCTGGAGCAGAAGGGACCTGGACCATACTGTGAGTGAGGTCACAGGGGAAAGGGGACCCCACCAACAGTGGGGTCTGTCAGGGGAGTAGCTGAGCTGTGGTGGTGGCGGCACACGTCTTTAATTCCAGCACTCGGGAGGCAGAGGCCAGCCTGCTCTACAAGAGCTAGTTCCAGGACAGGCTCTAAAACTACAGCGAAACCCTGTCTCAAAAAAAATTTAAAGTAGAACTGGGAGTTAGTTAGGAATGGGATCAGGAACAGGTCAGCAAGAATGGGAGGGGCAAAGAGGGGTAAGGGATGACTATGGTCAAAACACATTATATACAGTGAAAACGAAAATGCCATAATAAAACCCATTATTATTATGTGTGATTTATATGCTGATAGACATGTGTACAAAGAGGTAACCAAGATGACCCATACCCAGTTAGCAGAGAGCATGATGGGACTCATAGCCAAAATTAATTTGTATTCAGACTATCTGGTCATAAAAACCTCCAAGAGCTGGCTCTGGGCCAAGCCAGGAGCCACGTTCTCATGCAGGCCTCATGGTACCAGGTTGCCCGTTCACATCCTGAGGATGAGGAACAGAATAAGACGTATCACAGTTCGTCCTACATCGTGGGACTCGGGGATGGGCCAAGCAAGCTCTGTCCGACTCCCAGGCCTATGCCAGGTCACTTTGGAAAGTCCTGGTAGTTGTGCTGGGAGAGGCCATGGGATCTGGGTAGGGACAGTGGAAGAATTTCCTAAAGCATCAGTGTGTCTGTCTGCTCACTCCAGGATTTCTGATAGCAGCAGTGGGGCTAGCATGGATGGCCCACCCCACACCCTCAATTTTTTGAGTCCCTGAGCCCCAATATCTGGATCCCCAAGTCCTGAGTTTTCTATTCTTCCAGCGAGGATCAGCAGGGACAGAAGGAGACAGAGGCAAGACCAGCCTTGCAGCTGGAAGTGTTTTTCCACCAGGAAGCAGCCTGGTTCATCTGAGTTTTTTCACCCTTTGTCCCAAGATGCAAAAATGTCAGAAATGCACAAGGGCTCGCTCTGCCACAGAGGGACAGAGGGACATAAACTCACCCCATGTCCACTTCCTGCAAGGGGCGGAGGGTCAGGAGCTGCCTCTGGGGAGAGGGTCTGGCTTCAGATTGTCACATTCTTCCCCTGGGACGGAGGTGGGATGAAGCCCAATCCTAGGCCCTGGATTCCCCAACTTTGAAATGGAATGGCCATGCCCTGCTGTCCGTCATCTCACAGGTCACAAGCTACCCGTACCTGTCCCAGGCTTCCTCCTTTATTCTCTTAAGGCTCAACTACAAGCCAAGAGCAGTGCTGAGGCAGGAGGATTGCCAAGAGCTCCAGGCCAGCTGGGCTAAAAAGCAAGTGCCAAGCTTGCTGAGCTCTACAGGGACTATGCTTGGGAGCTGCTCGGCAGGACAAACCCAGGAACCTGAGTTTGACCTCCAGAGCCCACACAAAGGTCAAACAGAATCGGCCCCGGAAAGTTACCCTCTCACCTCCACGTGCCCACTATGACATGAACACAAGAAGAAAAAGTAAATAAGATGGAATAACAAGACCGGGCGGTGGTGTACACTTTTTTTTTAATTTATTAATTATGTAGTCTGTGTGTATGCCTGCAGGCCAGAAGAGGGCACCAGACCTCATTACAGATNTGGAAGAGCAGGCAATGCTCTTAACCGCTGAGCCATCTCTCCAGCCCCGGTGGTGCATACCTTTAATCCCAGCACTCAGAAGGCAGAGGCAGGCGGATCTCCAAGTTCAGGGCCCACCTGGTCTAAAGAGTGAGTTCCAAGATGGCCAGGGCTACACAGAGAAATCCTGTCTCAAATAAAACTAACAATGATAAAAATACATCAACAACACAGAAAGTAATCCGTCCACACAGGAAGTAATCCATCCAGCCCCGAGGCCCAGGGTTACACCAGGTGCCCTCAGCTCTGCCAGTCTGACCCTTTGTATTCACTGGACGCCAAATGCATGCGTGCATGGAGGGATACCAACTCCTGGTCAGTGCACCAACAAACCCCCATGGCATTTGCCAGGACCAAAGCCGTGTGCTTTCTGCCTCATTTGATCTCACACTCGCCTGGGAGCTCTATGCTGTCAGTAGCCTGGTATCCACGAATGCCCAGCAGAGCAAGAGGATTTGGCCAAGGCTACAGAGCCCCCAGTCTCCTCTCGCTCTGCTTCCTGCAGCCTGCAGGTTCCCGTGGCCCAGACATTCCGACAAGCTGGACATTTCCCGGCACTAGTTTGGATTTCTTGTGCTCCCCGTGTCTTAGACTGAGGCTCCCAGACCTTCCTGTGAGTTGTCCCTGGTGTAATTAACCAGGTTTTTGGATGAGGACATACAGGCTGGAGCTTTAGAGGCGATTGTCACAGCTGAAATCAGCAACTCTGACCTCACATCTCAGGGTCTTGCTCTCCAGATATGAGGGTCTAAGTTGGTGACAGGTAAGGCAGAGGACACTGGGCCCTGGGGGAGGACTCCTGTGAAAGAAGGAGGAAAGGGGCATGAGCTAACCCCAAAAGCTGGCATTCAGGAAGGACGCTGCCTCTGCCCCTTCCATGCACACTCAGGTCCTTCCTCGCCCCAGGGACTCTTAGTATTCCTTCAATGCGCACTAACTGAGGACCAAGGGGCCCAGAGCCTTGTGCAAGGCTCCTGGCTAACAGCTTGGGTGCTAAAGTCTGGTGCCTACTTGGAGCCATCTCCCAGCCGCTCTGTGTTGCCAAGTGTTCCCCTCCTCTGCCAGGAATGCTCTGGAACCTGAACAGAAACCCTCAGCATCATTGTCCTGTGTTCAGCCAGCCTGGCGAGCAGATGATGCTAGTGCAGGCAGCCAGGGCCTCCGCCTAGGGTGACAGGAATCACACATGCTCTCCACAGTCCCTGATGGCCTGGCAAGGCCATGGGTTTCTTCCTAGCTTCCAGAAAGCCAAACAATCTGTGGGACCCCTTCACCAGCGATCAGCCCCCAGTGGGACCCCCTCATCACCAGCAGTCTGTTTCATGGCTAGTCTGCAGGAGGAAAGTACATTCTGTGCAGGGTACTGACAGGGTCTTTTGAAGTCAAGGATGACTTTGACCTTTGCTGTTTCTTTGTTTCTCGAGACAGGGTTTCTCTGTGCAGCCCTGACTGTCCTGGAACCAGGCTGGCCTCGAACTCAGATATCTGCCTGCCTCTCCCTCCCGAGTGCTGGGATCACAGCTGTATACCATCAAACCAGGTTTATGCGGAACCCAGGGCTCCCTGCATGCTAGGCAAGTGTTCTCTGACTGAGCCTCCTCCCCAGCTAAACCCACGTTTTTCCTGCTTTGAACTTCTGCTAAGTAGAACCCAAGTCTGGCAAGATTCTGTCTCAAAACAAAAACCAAGGGATCAGACTTCCAGAAGAGAAGTTTGAAATTCAGTATTGGGAGCTAGAGAAGAGCACTTGTTGCTCTTGCGGGGGACCTGGGTTCGATTCTCAGCAGCCACACGGTGCCTTACAACCATTGTATCTCCAGTTCCAGGGCCTCTGATGCCCTCTTCTGACTTCTGCAGGCACACCTTGGAGACCCGAGTTCAATCTCTGGAACCCACATAAAGGTGGAAGGAGAAAACTAACAACACAAAGCTGCTGTCCTCTGACCTCCACACATGCGCCATGTCATGCATGTGCCCATATACACACACCACATTCCCAGAATAAAATAATAACAATGACTTTTAAAGAGAACAGAGATGGGAAGTAATCTGCTCAGAGACACACAGCACTGTGGCAGGGGATTCAGAATCTGAGTCCCAGATGTATGACTGAGGACTTAACAATGCTAAGCTGCGGGCTGGAGAGATGGCTCAGAGGTTAAGAGCACTGACTACTCTTTCAGAGGTCCTGAGTTCAATTCCCAGCAACCACATGGTAGCTCACAACCATCCACATTGAGATCTGGTGCCCTCTTCTGGTGTACAAGCATACACCCAGGCAAAACACTGTATACATAATAAATAAACTTAAAAAAAATGCTAAGCTGCTTGATACAGTGACAGGTGGCATGAACTCAGGGTGGGGAGAACCAGAGGAACTGGACGCACACTCATTCTATCACCTACAAGCCGTGTGACTGTCACTCCCTGTGCCTCAGTCTCCCCTCTGCGCAAACTCTTAAAGGCTCTGGTTTTAGGATCCAAAGGAAGAGTGATCCCCTGAGTGTGGGACACGCAGCCAGAGCCTATCATAGAGCAAAAGCATGTCCTGTTACCAGTGTCCCCAGAGGCTGGTGCCATGGGATTCAAAGTCTCTATCCTGACAGGTCACCCAGCCATTTAGCTGTCAGGGAGCAGCCATAACACAAAGACCCAGGACATATGGTCAGTGGTAGCAGGGGGGGCCTCGGGGACAACACACTGGCAGTTGCAGCCACTATGGAATCTGAACTCATACTCCGCTTGCCTTGGCTTTAGCTAAAATAAAGGTACTGTTGCAGGGGACGGAACCCAAACCCTCCTGCATTCAAGGCCTAGTCTGAGAAGTGGCATTCGTGCAAGCCCTGGAGGGTCCAAGAGCCGGGCTTTACGAGAGAAGAAGCAATGCTGGGTCCTGGGGCAGAGCCGTCCCTGGCCTGGCTGAGAGAGGCAGGTGTGGAGAGGGTATGCTGACCTGGCCTTAGAAGGGTGTGGATCCTTCAGGCCTTGTGTTCTGAGTGATGGGGACCCAGGCTGGGAAGAAAGGCAAGAACATGGGTGTGGTTTTGCTAGGACAGTGGAGGTGACCAGAAGTCTGGATCGCTGTTGAGGACAGCACCACTATAGATCCATTTTTTTACTGGAAAGTCGAAGCTGCTGGGCTCGGTATAAGTGTGTCCAAAAAGTATGGGACCTGGTTAGAGAGTGTTGGTCAAACTGTTTGACCTCCTTAAACCCATCTTAGAAAGCAGACAGGTGGAATTTGGGTGTGGGTGTGTGGGTGTATGCGCACATGCGCGAGCGCGCACATGTACACAGAAGTGGAGGTGCGGAAACCACAGGACAACTCGTGGGAGTCAGTTCTCTTCTACCGCGTGAGGTTTGGTGGCAAGCACCTTTACCCACTGAGCCATCTCACCAGGCCGGAATGTTCAAATGTTGATGTGAAAAGCATCCAGGATACACGGTCGAGCAAAAGGAAGAGGTGTGGAATAACATGGGTGGACCGGTCTCAGGGAGCGCTCATGCGTGCAATCCAGCCTGTGGTGCTGGGGATGGAATCCAGAGCCCACACAGGCTCGGCAAGTGCTCTGCCCCTGAGCTGCATCCCGCCCAGCCTGCTGCGGCAGAGTTCCAAAAGGAAGGGGAGGGGAGTGGAACGGAGGGAGGAAGGGCACGCAGGCAGAGACACCTGACTTCACGCAGAGACACCTGACTTCACGCGGGTTATCAGGCAAGGTACAGGAGTCCTGAGGACTTCTGGTGAGGAGCCACAGGGATATCTAGGATTGTCTCCTTGCCCAGACAGTCACACGCCCCCTCTGAACACTTCCTACTGCACCAAATAATAAAGCATGACACACCACCGTAGGGCCTTTTCAAATCACCATGTGCCTGGCTCCACTCCTCTATCACAGCTACACAGCTTAGTTAACGCCCCCACCTGGGCCTCCTCCTTGGCCCGACAATGGAGGAGAGGTGGGACTTGGGCATGAGAAAGATTTTCCTTGCTCTGGCCGGCTCTGGGGCGGCTGGAAAGGGCCCACCTGGCTCCTAGGGTTTCTAAAAATAGAAGGCTGTCTTAACTCCTCCATAGGGCTGGCTTAGCTGTTCCTTTGAATTGTTCCAAGACATTGTTTCTATTAACACCATCATTCAATGCACAGGAAAATAGAGGCTGGCAAGCTCAAGACCTGAAATGGCACGGAATTAACCAGAAGCTGCCACTGAGGGAACCTACTCCGGATGTGCCTTGGAAGTGGAGCGCACAGTACCAAAGATGCAGGGACCACAGGTGCAAAAGCCTAGGTGCAAAACCCAAGAGTACTGTGAACTTTGAAGTGCATGTCCTCCCTACTCTGATGACCCTGGAGGCAGGAGCCTGGACGCCCTTCCTGAGGCTGGTTCTCCCTGCTCTCACCCCAGGGATGGAGCCAGAGAGGCCCGCAGGTTTGGTTGTTTGTCCACCAGTGAAAGAGAAAAGCAGAGGGTTTGGGTCTGAAACTCCAGGAAGGTGGAGACCTGTCTGCAATAAGATCTCTGAGCCCCTGGGCAGTGGTATGTACATCAGGGAGCCAGTGGCCTGGTGTCAAAGGCTAATCAACCAGCTCCCAGGACTCTGTGTTCACACTAACCTATGCACGCACGCACACACACACACACACAACAGTTGGCTATCAAGAATGTATATCGTACACTTTAAGAATAAAAATAAATTTTACAGGGACTGGAGAGATGGCTCAGTGTTTAAGAGCACTGGCTGCTCTTGCAGAGGATCCAGCTGCAGTTCTCAGCACCCACATGGTGACTCACAACCATCTATAACTCCACTTCTAGAGACTCAAGCCCCCAATGCCTTCTCTGCCTCCTTGAGCACTGCACACATGTGATACACAGACATACATGCAGGCAAAGCAGGCAGACACACAAAATAGAAATAAATGTTTATTTAATAGCCAGGGTAATGATGCATGCCTTTTATCCCAGCACATGGGAAACAGAGGTAACTGAATCTCTGAGTTTGAGGCCAACCTGGTCTACAGAGTGAGTTCCAGGACAGCCAGG
>LOJH01006464.1:0-17598 GCA_001685095.1 Ellobius talpinus
CATGCAGACAGAACACTGTATACATAATAAATAAATAAATCTTTTAAAAAAAGTTTTGCAAAAAGATTTAAATGGAATAAAAAAAGTCAAATCAGTCATGTCCTATTCATTTCCTCTATTCCTCCTGCACCCAGCCTGGCTCGTGATTTTCCTGGTAGTGGGGTGTTTCCTTGTGTTTGGACTTATCGTCATGACTCCTACAACTGCTCTTCAGCATGCTTCACCCTCCCTCCCATCACTGCCTCCACTGAGAACGCCTCCACTCCACCTGGTACTGCTTTCTGGGCACTGCACAGCTGGTCTTGTCCCATCAGAGGTGTTGTTCAGCCCCCACGCTGGAGGATAGTGCAAGAAGCCTCAGTGATACTGGAAACCTTGTCGCCCAGAAGTGGGGCTGGCTCCTCCCAGTAGACCAGACACTAACAGCGTGTACCTATCCAACAAAGTTCACTGCATACCTGTTTTGTGCCAAGCACGTGCTGTTTGCTACATGAACCTAGTTACCTAAAGCAGAGTCTATGGCCCACAGGAACACTCTGTTGGATGAGAAAACAGGCAAACTGATGGGTTCCTGGAAATATGATAGACCTACATCTGGTCATAATACCCAGAACTTTTAAGAATCAAATGGAAGGACAGTCTTCATTTTTTTTTCAGAGGAGGTGACAGCACTGGAGAGAGAACAGCAGTGAAGTGGGTGAGCAGAGCCAGAGGAAAGGCATAAAAGAAGACCACTTCTGTCCCTATCTGGCAAATGCCAGGAAAAGAGATAGGCAAGTGCCTACAAGCCAGAGATGATGGAGGAAGATCCATGTCAGTTGTGGGTAGAGTGAGCTGCCCAGGAAGAGAGATGTGCATCTCTTTGAAAGGGTCAGGACTCCTCTGTCTCTGAGTAAGAGGGCATTCAGGCCATGAGTTCCCCCAAAGCAAAGCAAAAGAACCTAGACTGACGGGCCCATGGGAACTTCATGTCACAATGTTTCATCCCAGTGCTATTCTGTCAGTAGAGAATGATCTATGGTAGCTGTAACTCATACCCATAGTTTGGAATGATGAGTTTTCCAAGTAATAGCAAGCAAACTTAATAAATATATATTTGTATATATGCACATACACATATGTGTGTGTATGTGTGTGTGTTTGTACCATCAGCAAACACACCATTGGGTGCTCAAAATATCTGACAGAAATGGACTAGGGAAGCCCTGGTGAGGCAGTCAGCTGGAGTTCCCAACAGAAAAAGCTGTAGGCGGAACAGAGTGTCCCCCTCGGGTGAGGCTTCAAAGTAGAAGAGCAAATGGTAGCTGAATGTAACATCATCACATCGGAGGTGTCCCAGTTTCCCTTCTATGGCTGTAATAAAACATGCTGACAAACAGGAACTCAGGGAAGAAAGGGGTCTATTTTAGCTCCCAATTCCAGGCTACAGTTCAACGTAGTGAGGAAGCCAGGCAGGAACCTGGAGCAAGTAGCCAGGTCCACAGCAAAGGCAGGATGAACACAGGGGCGCGTACTTGTGCTCAGCCCCTCCTCTGCTTTTACACAGCTCAGGAGCCGGACCAGAATGTGGTGCTGCCCATATTCAGGGTGGGTCTTTTCAGCTCAATAATCCAACCCCCCCCAAAAAAAACCCTTCACAGACATGCTCACAGGCCAACCTGATCTCGACAGTGCCTGAGATCCTCTTCCCGAGTGATTCTGGATTGTGTCAAGTTGACAATTAAAACAATCACAAGAGATTTATGAAGAGCCATTAAAAATTGACTGGGGAAGCCATTAAGGAAGCAAGCTGGAGTTCTCAATTGAAAGAGTCCCAGGCAGAGCACAATGTCCCCTTGAGTGATGCTCACATAAAAGAACCAATAACAACAGATAGTTAACATTGTCGTAGTAGGGGCTCACAACAGCTAGAGGAAGCCAACCAGGGAAGTTGAGGCAGTCAGCTGGGGCTCCCAATTGAGCTTGGTCTCTGCGGATGAATGCCCTATGGCTGAACCCCCAGGGGAATTCTGGCATCTTTTTTCGATTGGAGGCACTTTTATATCATGAGATAAATAAGAGCGACATCTGTTGGAGGTGGCTTACCTTCCAGCTGTTTTCAGCAATGGTGTTTTTCCTCTTGGGCTGTTTTGTTCTTCTTTTCTGTCCCTGCCATAGAGTTGGTAGGAAGACCACCCCCATCCAGGGGCCTGGGAGAACACTTTAAGACACGTTCTAATGTCTGAAATGGGGAGTTGGCAGCAATCCTGCTCTCAGAACCAGCTTCTGAGTGAGCTCAAACAAGTACATGACAAGTTTTCAGTATAATACACCTGCTTGTAGTTCCTTCATTATATCAAGTGATTTTTTTTTCTCCAAACACAAACCCAGCATCAAAAGAAACTGTTTCCCCCAGCCAGGGTGGAGGTCTCTGCCTCTCTCTCCCCTGAACTGGTGTCTGGAAGGATAAGGGAACTCGAGTTACATTTTTCAGTCACTCCAGGCAGGTTAGCTTTCGTTGGCAGAACTCGCTACAGCTTGTCAGTTTGCTTGCTTGAAACCCAGGCAAGCATCTTTCTCTACTTTGTAATTTAGTTTTCCTGTCTTTGAAACTGTAAGAAACCTACTTGAGGTTCCGTTTACAAAACCCTTAGAAACTGCAAAGACTGAGATTTTGGACAGACACTTAGTAAGACCAAGGTGGTGTCCTCTCTCTGTTTGCAGGCACTCCCATCTGAACACAGGCAGAGCAATGCCTCTTCCATAGGACTATCATAAGGCTGTTAGGGGAGCTCCTGTTGACACCACTCCCTGAAGTGTGAGCTTGCAGAACAGCTTGCTTGGTGAGGTCTGAGATAGCTTGATACATCTTTTTAGATAAAAACACTTGTGTGTGTGTGTGTGTGTGTGTGTGTGTGTGTGTGTTCCCATTGGGTGGGCTGAATGCACAGCAGGAGTGTAGAGAGGACTGTAGAGGTCAGAGCACCGATGGTGTCAGTCCTTAGGTGTCTCCCACCTTTTACTTGAGACAGATTTTCTCATTGGCTGTTGACTGAGGTTTTCTGTCCTGCCTGATTCCCACAGTCGTTAAGTCCCAAAGAAATCATAGAAGTCTACATTAATCATAAACTGATCGGCCTAGTAGATCAGGCTTTTCTTATTAATTAATTCTTACATCTTAAACTAGACCATTATTCTTGTCTATGTTAGCCACATGACTTGGTACCTTTTTCAGTGAGGCAGTCACCTCTTGCTTTCTCTGAGGCTGGGTCACGACTGCAGAATGTCCTTCCCTCTTCCCAGCATTCTCATTGCCCTGCCTCTACTTCCTGCCTGGTTGCCCTGCCTATACTTCCTGCCTGGCTACTGGCCAATCAGCATTTATCAAACAAGTACAAGAAACAAATTTTTGCAGGGTAAAACCATTGTCTCACAGCAATTGGCCTTAACTTTAGCACATGGGTCAGGCTAGCTAAGCACTCCCAGAACTGCTAGTCTCCACCTTCCTCCTTACCATTGTCAGTGTTGTAGGCACATACTACTGAGCCTAGATACAAAAAAATTCTTAAAGGCATGGCAGCACAAACCTTTAATCCCAGCACTGGGAAAGCAGAGGCAAGCGTATCTCTGTGAGTTCAAGGCCACCCTGGTCGACAAAGCTAGTGATAGCCAGGAAGGACTATGCAAAGAAATGCTGTCTTGAAAGCAAAACAAAACAAACAAAACAAAAACCAAAAAAAGTAAAAACAAAAATAAAACCTCACATGTAACCAATGTATTCTGATCATTCTCTTCCTTGGTCCTCTTGCATCTCCCTGTCATCCCTGTCATTTGCCGTCCTCCCCACAATGAATCTCCTGGATTCATGACCTTTGGTTAGGTTTTTGTGACCCACTTAGTTTAACTAACTAGGATCTTCTGTGCGGCCAATGGGTTGGGACTATCCCCTAGAGTCTGGTGGGGTCCAGTAGGTACACAGCTAAAGACTTCACCTCTCTCAGAACTTACCACTAATACATAGTTCAGCGGTGAGTAGGGTCTACCGAGTCCCTTCTCCATCCACGCCTGGCTAATGACCAGTTCATTCTTGTGCAGATCCAGTACTGGCCTCAGCAGTTGGTAGGAACAGAAGACTGCAATGGTTCTGTCCTGCCCAGATGTTATTTCACAGTCCTTCTTCCTATCTTCTAGCTCTTTCACTCTTTCTGCCCTTCCCTGTGATGGTCCCTAGACCTCAAAAACAATGGTATCAATGCCCCATTTAGGGCCGAGCACTTAACCATTACTTATTCTCAGCACTCTGTGCAGCCACAAATCTCCCTGTCCACTGGAAAGACGTCTTTGAATAGGCCAAGAGCAGAATTGATCTTTGAGTATACACTTAGATATTTGGAAGGCAGTTTGATTCTGTGCCAGTTTAGCTGAACAATAGTATTAAGTTAGAGGTCACGACTTCACCCAAACCTAGGTTTTTCTGTAGGCTCTAGGCCTCTGGACTAGGGTTTGACTTTTGCCCAGCAAGTTCTTTATCTCCTGAGCCCCAACACTTGGAGTTTTTAATCCCTCCCAATAATCCTTTTTTTTTTNTTTTGCTTGGCTTCTTCTAACTGTAACGGAAATACATTTAGTCAAGAGGAGCTCTGAGGCAGTGAGGGATGGGATGAGCTGTGTATGATATCATAGCATCTGGAATGGTCATGTTCTCCTTGGGATCCGGAAAGACCTTTTGTTTATTCCATCATATTTCAATCAGCATGTCCTGTCTGTACTGTAGTCACTAAAAATGTAGTTATTATTTATATTGTAAGTCTTTCAGGGGAAGAGTAGATTGACACAAGTAAGGTTTCTAGTAAATAATTGGTCTTTCAATGATTGATTATTATAATCCCAACGTCAGGATTTATGAATCAGTGAAAGAATTAGAATTGTGAACTGCGAGAATATAAGGAATTGCTGGGTGTGGTGGCTCACACTGTAATTTTAGGATTCAGGAGGCAGAGGTAGGAGGATTGCTGCAAGTTTGAGGAGATCCTGCTCTCCATAGCTAATTCCTTCCAGGTCAGTTAGTGTTGCATCATGAGACCTTGTCTCAAAGAACCAAAGAAACAGCCAGGTGATGGTGGTGCATGCCTTTAATCCCAGCACTCAGGAGACAGAAGTAGGTGGATTTCGAGGCTAGTTTGGTCGAGAGAGTGAGTTCCAGGGTAGCTAGGGCTACACAGAGAAACCTTGTCTAAAAGAAATTACCAAAGAAATAAGATGAGGATCAAGTCCTAGTCCCAGCCAAGCCATCAAGCTTCTTCCCAGATGCGCATGACCTAAACTATAAGGTTTTATCTACAAAACCCAATTTTATGTCTTTATTTCACGTGTTTTCATGTTTTGCCTGCATGCATGCAAGTGTAAAGGTGTTGGATTGCCTGAAACTGGAGTTACAGGCAGTTATGAGCTGCCATTAGGGTGCTGGGAATTGAACCTGGGTCCTCTGGAAGAGCAGCCAGTGCTCTAAACTTCTGAACCATTTCTCCAGTCCTCAATTTTATATCCTTAAAGGGAAGCATTGTGTATGTGAATGGGTTGGTGTATTTTATCATTCAGTCCTCATTCTAAGGATGAGGACACTGAGGTCTGAGAGGATAAAGCACGTGGTGGCAGGAATGGGATCAGATAGTCTGACTTTCTGCCAACCGAGTCACGATGTTTCTTGCTGAATAGCAGAAGCAGCGATTTCCCAGGAGTTTGTAACTCTGCCATAGGTCAGCATACCAAGGGCTCTGTTCCCAGTGACACAGCAGAGCCAGGCCTGGGACCCCTGGATCCCAACGGTCGGCCAGGCAGCCCATGTGTCCTTCTTTAATCCTGCCAAAGGGAGCTCACTGCAAGGTAGTTAAACTTTGATGAAGTTTAGGAGGGCTTTCTAAGCATGCAGAAGCCACCCCTCGATTTCAATGCAATGTCATTTAGCATAGCTCTTTCCCCACCAACTGTCTGCTATGACACCATGGAGCTAAGTAGCAGAGCTGCTGGAATAACAGTTAAGGAGAGAGAAATTAGGCAGCATCGGCAAAGGAACAGATTTTTTTCTCTATTCTCACTCTTCACTCTCTTCCTCTTCTTCGAAGACAGGCTGTTGTTACTTAGCTCTAGCTGGCCCCATCCATCCTCCTGTCTCAGCCTCCCTATTGATGGGATTATAGATACATGCCTAGCTTAAAAAATTACTTTCTTGCAGGGCAGTAGTGGCACACGCCTTTAATCACAGCACTTGGGAGGCAGAGGCAGGTGGATCTCTGAGTTCAAGTCCAGCCTGGCCTAAAGAGTCAGTTCCAGGACAGCCAAGGATACACAGAGAAATCTTGTCTCAAAAAAACAAAACAAAAAATAATTTTTTCACACGTATGTGTGTGTGTGTGTGTGGTGTGTGGGTATGTGCATGTATGTTCATGTGCATGTGGATGCCTGAGGTTGATCTTTGAGCTTTAATTGATTGCTTTCTGCCCCCTGGTCATTGAGACAGGATTTCTTCATTGAATCCCGAGTTTGCCAATGTCTAGCCAGCCAGCTTGTTTCATGGATCTGCCTTCCAAGTGCTGGAATTATAGGTAGGTTGCCACACCCACCTAGCATCTCCATGGGTTCTGGAGAGCTAAATTCTGCTCATCATACTAGTGGTGCTCTGGTTAGTGTTATGTCAGCTTGACACAAGCTAAAGTCATCTGAGAGGAGGGAGCCTCAGGTGAGAAAATGCCTCCGTAACACTGGGCTGTAAGCAAGTCTGTAGGGCGTTTTCTTAATTAGTTATTGATGGGTAGGGTCCAACCCATTGTGGGTGGTACTATGCTGGTGGTCCTGGGTTCTGTAAGAAAGCAGGCTGAGCAAGCCAGTAAGCAGTACCCCTCCATGGCCTCTACATCAGCTCCTGAGTCTAGGTTCCTGTCCTGTTTGAGCTTCTGCCCCAACTTCAGACTCAATGAAAAACGGTGATATGGAAGTATAAGCCTAATAAATCCTTTCCTCCCCAGTTTGCGGTTTTGGTCATGGTGTTTCATCACAGCTGTAGAGGCGCTAACTAAGAAAAGTGGCAGGCACCTTATCCACCGAGTCATTCCCCCAAACTCCCCGAAAGGTTTAAACACAAACATAAGAAAGTGAATGAGATAGGAGCTATTAAAACCGACAGGAACAAGATGCATTTGCCAGGTGGCAGAGATGTCCTGTGCGGCAAAGAGGTCTCAGATGACAGCCATGCAGTCAACAGAGGGCAGTGATGACAGCACTCTGTGTCACCACAGAGTCTGAGGCTTGTCAGGACTTCTCAGAAACACACATTTATTTGATCACAATGCTACCCTACAAGATGAGTCAGAAATTAACATCATCTTATATGTAAGGGAAGCGGCACGCTTCCATGGGGGAAGTCAGGTGACCACGCATCTGGTGTCAGTCTCCTGTCTCCACCATGGTGCTCAAGCCAGTGCCAACAGGACTTGCTAGAAGGATGCAGCGGGGAGCTCTCCAGATCCTGGAGGGCAGTGCGGAACAGGTAGTTGGCACAGGAAGATCTTATCATGCTTCCAGCCAAATGGTCACCAATCTGTAACAAAATTAGCATCTCTCGCTGGAGGGAGCAGATGATCTTCCCTCCCAGTCATCTGTCCTGGACCTAAGTGGGGCACTAAAGACCTGGGAGTGAGTATTGTGATAGGATCACCATCTCCCAGGATGCCTTGCAATTTATCAGGTACATAAATAAGCATGATAGTCATGTGTTCCTTTGGCATAATCTCTTCCTTGGCCAGGCGAATCTTCAAATCTCTCTGCATCGAGTCCACAAACCAGGGCACTTTCTCAGTGAAGGGCTTCCTTCTCTAGCCATATTTTTTTGGCCTCCTCCAGGTCCACCTCTGGATTCATCCCGCTGCACGAAAAGCTTGCCATATTAGTCATAGCAGGGGGTTTCTGTGAACACACATTCTGCTTAGATCATAATCTTTGTGGCATAGGAATCCAAGGGGCCACCAGCAAGGAACTGAAAAACGGCCTTGTTCAATAATGGACGTGTAGTTAGCACTAATGGCAAGCCCAGGAGCTTGCGATTCAGAATCCAGTTCTTCTTCGGCTTGATGAGATGTGCTTGTGTTAGGGTCGGATGGCGTCTTAAAGACATTCACTTCAGTTCATTGTTTAAAGGGAGGGAAACTGAAGAAGGTTCAGAGTACTGAGTAACTAGCTGCTTACAGTCACTCCTCACGGCTGTTCCCATGATTCTAATGCCCTTTTGGCTAGCCACACCCCCTTTTGGCTAGCTCCACTCCTACTTTTAAATGTGGTCACTCTCCAGGTAGCTCTCTCCTTTCTGAATATCTTACAGAGAAACCGCCTTTAAGCCTAGCATGGAGAATGTGACTGAACTGTCTACTGACCCCATCAGAAAGGACCCTTCACCCTGATATCATGGGCAGTGTTTTCTCTAGCCAGCTATGCTTTCCTTTTCTGTCCCATTTCTTAAGCTTTTTAAGTGAAGAGAGAGGAAGAGAGTTTCTATTCGTGTCTGTTTCCCCACAGATACCAAACAGGCAAGACTGACTCCTCTCTCTTGGCCTTCCTTCCTTTCCTCTGGTCTAGCCTTCCCTTTTGGTGAGGTGAAAGAATCACAACTCCTAAGTTTATAAACCAGGTGAGCCCCAGAGTCAAATAAAGGTTAGTGGATTGGAGAACTTACTCTTGGCTTAATGACCCCAAAAGTAACATCTTTAAAAGCTTTCTCTTTCATTTCACGCAAAGTTCAGTTTGATTTATTAGACATGAGCCAGCTTCGGCTCCAGATATTCAAACACACCCAAAAGTAAAGGTGAGACAGAGAACAAGATGGGGACCTTCTTATGTGGGGTCTGGAGGATAACGGTGTAGTGGGTGGGTTTCAGGGAAAATCCCAATATTTTTTTTTATCATGGAGTCCTCAATATGTGCACTTAAGCATTTTGGAAAGGACCCAGAAAACTGTCAGGCTAAAAATAATTATGGAACAGCCTTGCTCAAGGAGAATGCAGAGATTAGTGTGAGGTCTTCACTGAATGTGTGAGACTCAACACAGGAGCCAGACTTGGTGCATAGCTTAAGCTCCTGTGCCAGGCAACGCAGCCGTAATCGACTGGATGTAGCTGGGAGAGGTGTTCCAGGCTGGTGCGACAGTGCAGGAAGGGTATCTATGGACACCTGCCACCTGTCATGTGGTTTAGAACTGCGAGGGTAAGGACACAAGCACTGTTTGGAGACGTGAACACTGGGTGGCTTTTTTCCACGCAGTTTCAATGAAAGTTCATGGCTTCAAAATGAACTAGCTGAGTGCCATTTATCGCATTATTCAATGTCATATTAGCCATTACGAACGAGTACTTCTAGCTGGGTCTAGAGACACACGGCTATAGATTCTAGCACTTGAGAGGCTGAAGCTGGAGGACCGCAAGTTTGAAGCCAGCTTAGACTATACAGTAAGAAAAACAAACAAATGAAAATAAATAATAGATAAATAAAAATAAGATTCTGTCTCCAAAGGATAAATAATTCTTTAAATATTTTGAATACTTTCTTTTTTATATATAAATTATTTGTTCCCTTTTTAAAACTAAAAGATACAAATTATATATTACCTATGGCATGCTACCATGTTTCGATACTCATGTCCACTGAAGAATGACTACACTGAGCTAATTCATAAGCACTGCCTCATGTTTATTATCTGGGAGTAGGAACACAAACTCCCTCTTAGCAATCATCAAGCACAAAAGACATTATTAGTAGTTATAATCACCATGTCATAAAGGAGAACCTTAAACCCCTTTGTTCCAACTGAAATTTTGCAGCCACTTCCCAGCCTTCCCTCAGTTGACCTCTGTGAGTTGTGACAACCTTGTACTTGCTCCCCATTGCCCTTAATTGTAGTTGGAATTGGACTTTATTTTATTGGAGCTTCCTATTCTCTCTCTACACCAACTGCAGAGTCTTCTTGCTAATTCTTTTTTAGATTTATTTTTATTGTTTTGAATTATGCATGTGTATGTAGGTGTGTGCACATGTGTGTTTTTGTCCTTGGAGGACAGAGGTGTTAGATATTCTGGAGCTGGAGTTACAGGAAGTTGTGAGCCCTCCTACATGGGTGCTGGGAACTGAAGATGGTTTTTCTACAAGAGCAGTTTGTGCTCCTAACCACTGAGCTGTCTTCCCATCCCATCTTCTGTTATTTCCTAATTACGTGTTCCCGACAAAGACAGCCTATAGCCTGCATCTTCCAGTTATGTAACTTTCATTCTTAATTGCTGGGAACATCTTACCCCAGGAGCACTTTTTGACTCCCTTTCAAGACTCTGGAGGCATTTCCAACAGTGACCAGGCTCTTGGACACCAGGGAGAAGCACCAAACTTTTCTCCAAACTTCAAATTATATACAACACTCTGAACTGAGGAACAAAGGAGAAAGGAATGTTGAGGACAGAGGACAGTCTTTTTTCTTGAGTCAAAGGTCGCGGTCTCTATGCTTGTGAAAAACAGGTAGAATCATCGATTTGTTCAGTTTTAAAAAACTGTACCTGTTATGTACATAGTTGCATGTACTTATGCCTTTAATGTACTTATGGCTTTGATATATATATATATATATATATGATATGTAATGATCAAGTCAAGCTAATTAGCATGTCTCTATCTCCTAAAATATTTATTATTTTTTGTGTCAGGAACATTTGTGTCAGGAACATTCAAAATCTTTTCTACTTAAATTTTGAAATCTATGTCAACTGTGGTCACCCTACTATGCTATACAACTCTTGAATTTTATCCTAATGGTATTTCCATAATCAATCACCAACCCTTCTTTTCCTCCCTCTTTACATCCTTCCCAGTCTCTGGGAACCACTTCTCTCTGAGTCCATGATATTTTTAGCTCCTTCATTTCAGTAAGAATATACAGGATTTGATTTTCTGGCTCTGGCTTGTTTCACTTTGTTCATGTTTTTAAATAAAAATTATAGTTTGAGGAAGAGACCTGTTTTTGAGGAATCAAGTCAAAGACGGTATGATGTAAGCAACCGCCCACGGGACACAGCGAAGGAAGTTTCAAAAAGTAAATGTGACATTATGCGTTTTATATTATGTACAGATCAATGTAAGTGTGCTTGTCACCTGGATGTAATTTGGTTAATCTGTTCCTGGCTCTTCCCTCAGGAATCTTCTCTTCCCTGGTACCTTAAATTATTTCCAAAGTGTGTTCCTTTTAGAGGAAAAAGACAGATCTCCATGACCTTTCAATTGTGCAATTTAGCAGTCAGCTGTGATTTCGTGAGAGCTGGTTAAAGTCAGAGGTCATCAGGTGACTGAAAAGAACTGAGTGCTATTGGTGGACTTTGGGGCAGCCTGTCAAAAAATTTAAATACCTGTTTTCTTTTGTTCAGTTTGACCTACTGCGTAAGTTTCATTTTGAGCGCTCCATGGAGATCTACTGTATATTCCTTCTAGGTTGTCTTATGAAAAAATGAACACACAAGTGTGCTGAGGGGCATCCAATCTTCGCTTTACCCAAGGGTTCTACAGTATTTCTTGCTCTGTGGCAGAGAAAATCTACTGGTGGGTGGAATGCAAGGGAGTGGAACAGCTCTAGGCCCTCAGATCCAGAAGCCATTTTCTCTTATGGCTCCCCTCCCAGTGTCCCATTCACAGAGGAGAACGAGGAGTGGGCCCTGATCAAAGTGGCCACTTCTGCTTTTGAGAAGCAAAGCTTCCTCTTTTGCAATTAATTTTAATATGTGTGTATGTGTGTGTGTGTGTGTGTGTGTTGTCTGCATGTGAGTCTGTGCATCACATGTGTGCAGTGCCCATGGAGGCCAGAAGAGGGCACTAGATTCCCTGGAACTGGAGTTATAAATGGTTTTGAGCTATCATGTGGGTGTTGGCAAATGAACCCAAAGTCCTCTGGAAGAGCAGTTAACAGCCAGTGCTTGTTGGGAGGCCTTGCTGGTCAGAGGTTGCAGTCTTCCATGGTCTGGCAGCTCTCTCCAAGCTTGGCAACATGGAGGACTTCCTGTTATCTGCCCCTTTATGGAAGGTCTCTATGATTGGAGGCCTGACTTTATCGGAAAGCTGTCCTTAAGCCTGGAAGCCTGATTTATCTCTAATGTGACCCTTGACATAGTTCCCTGCTAGAGCTTCCCCCCATGCTGCGCATATGGTAATTAGTTCTCGTGCTAGGACCTTTATGATAGCTGTAATGGGAGCATGTTGTTTAATGCAAATTAGGAGGTGCCCAGCCACTGTCCCCAGCCTTTATATCCCCTTTCAGGAATAAAGCCTTCCCGGAGAGCTGTCCTTGTCAACACACAGTCAGCCCAACCCCGCTCACTCTGCTTCTGACCCCTCACAGACCAGAAGTTGACGATCCTTATCTCCAGAGTCAGAGCTCCTCTCTTGATCAAAGGACTTGTCTGTGGGCCTCATTTACAAAGTTCCAACAAGAGAGCCCCATTCAAACTTCATCTGAGAGAAAGGAAGTTCTCCCTTTCTCTTGGCTCTCCTTCCTGGGGTTAGCCCTCAGATGTGATGTAGTTCTCCCTTCTGCTGTTTTCTACAAATCCAGAAGAGTCTGTCTCAGTTGCTTCCACTTCGTGCTGCTACAGCCTGTGCTCCACCCAGCCCAGGTAACACTGCTCACGCTGCCCCGAGACAGTAGTCGTCCGTTCTCTACATAGTCTGTTAGTTCCCCCATGTTCCTCTCATGCCGTCTTCTCCCAGGTTCCCCACCAGAGCCTTCATCAGGACTGGCCCTATGCCTTCTGGCCTGTCTTCCGGAATCCCATCTCGGGAAGGAGCTGTTGACCCTTTGGGAGGAATGGGGACCCTCCACGAGCAGGAAGCAGTTTTATTTATTTTCTGCATAGTAGGTGTTTAACAAGGAACTGTTTCACGAATGAATAGTGACAGAATGAATATGGTAGAAAACAGCAAAGGCTGAGGTGAAGAGACACAAAACAGACACAGAAAAGGAAGTTGCTATGGTTTAGATGTGGCCTGTCCCCTTTGAAATCCGTGTTGAAATTCCACTTTTGATATAATGGTTCTGAGAGCTGGAGACTATTTCTGAGACTTTAAGAGGGATTAGTGGCTTTCTCTCTCGAGGGACTGCATTAGTTGCAGAGGGTGGGGGCTGCCTTTGTCATGTCCACACATGTCCACACATGTCCACACATGTCCACTTGTCCTTCCAGTGTTCTACCATATCATGAGACAGTATAAGACCCTCGATGGATGTCACTGCCCAGTCTTAGACTTCCAGCCTCCAATGTGAATGTGTATTCTTTATAAATTACCCAGTCTCAGATATTTAGTGATTGCAATAGAAAAGTAGTGGAGGGGACGGAGCTCAGTAGTAGAATGCTTGCTCGGCACGCAAGGGACCCTGGGTTCCATTTCTAGCACTCAAGGGAGAAAAAGAGAGAAAAACAAAGTAGTAAACAGACAAGAAAGCACATATCCTGCTCCTGAGACCGATGAGAGGTATCTGTCTCTATGGCACTGGGTAGGTGTCAATCATTGAAACATTGTTAAATTCCTGTTAGCCCAGTGGCTCATGTTTGTGATCCCAGAGAGGCTGAGGTAAGTAGGATCGCTGTGAGTTTAAGGCCAGCCTCAGCTATAAAATGAATTCCTGTCAGCTGGGGCCAGAATGAGGCCTTTGTCTATAAAGCAAAAAATAAAAAATAAAACAGGTTACCTATTAGTGTCAGTGCTCCTGAAGTTCTTACTGCAAGGGCTCCTTGGTGTTCACGTTCCTGTAATGAGAAGTTGGGATGGGCAACCTGACTCCCTGATTGATAGTTGGTGGATTCTCCTTTGCTGTGCTGCTTTCTCTTAAGCAAAAAGACAGTTGGACAAATAGCCAGTCAGAGTGCCCTAAGACCAATATGTCCATTCGGAACATTCCAAAGACACGCTGAGAAAGCTGCCCCATGACTGAGGTGAATGTTTTGACTCCAGGAGGTGCACGCTCTGTTAGAGTTTTTGCTATCATAAGCCTCAGTGAACTCTAGGTGATGCACAGCCAGTTTTCCCTAGACAAGTGAGGCAGTGCTTCTTTTTGTCACCTAGCAAAGGGACAATGCTGTGATTGCTGGAAACACAAGCCTTCATTTGCATGCAAGGGTTGCTTTGCTTAGCATAAACACCCTTTCTCTGGCTATGTCGACAGGCTGTTTGGCTGACTTTGTGAGTCACTCTGGAGACACACCTTCTTGTACTGCTTCCCCCATCTTATATTAGACCAAATAAAAGGCTTCTCTGTAGTGTTTCTGATCAACGTTTAGTGGAGTAGGGCTGAATTGGTGACAAGACAAAGAAGCAGCCTAGACAGAGGAAACTGAATAGCAGCAGCAGACGCGATAGCTAAGTAGTTAGCAGACTAAGGTGCAAAAGGAGGCTGGCTGCTTGGCAGCTGAAGAAGGAGCCTCAACAGCGGCCGAGGGAAGAACAAAGAAGGTGGTGAGGACAAAGAAGAGGAACTGTAAGCTCGGTTTGCTGGAAAATTCTAGGCACTGTACAGACTTAAAGGCAACACAGACTCCAGAGCTTGGGAGTCAGGATGCTGATCCCAGAGGACCCTCAATGCTCAGGCCAGCTAGAAGACGTGATGCAGCTCTGCCAAGGGCTAAGAAATCAGGACTCCCTAGGAACATATGAGAACTGCAACACCGAAAGGCATCACTTGGCAATGTTGTCGCACGCCTGCTGCTTTTGTTCACTGCTAATGGCTAGGCTGAGGGACCAAAAAGCTTCCCAAACCCAGCACTTGAAGAGCTTCTTCCTGCACACCCATACTTTCTTCCCAGACAGAGTAAAGGGACATCAGCCGCTGGTTAGTAACTCTGTCGCCAGAGATCCTACCTTGTGTCATAGTTTGGGTTCTGTGATAAAAACGGACCCAAAACAACTTGGGGAGAAAAGAGTTTGTTTCAGTTTATAGGTTACTTTCCCCCACTGGGGTTCATCAGGGAAGAAGCTCAAAGCAGGGACCTGAAGATGGGAGCTGAAGCCCACAGAGGAACAGCTGCTTACTGGCTTGCCTCCTTTATCTTCTTCAGCCACCCTTCTTATACAGTCCAGGTTCGTATGCCCCAGGATGGCACTGCCGCAGTAAGCTGAATCCTCCTTCATCAACTAGCACTTAAGAAAATGCCTTGGCACATGGTCACAGGCCAATATGACCTAGTTAATTCCTCAGCTTAGGGTACCGCTTTCGGGTGGCTCTGGGCGTGTCAAGTTGACACCTGAAGTTAACTATGACACCTAGTTTCCTGATATTTTACTATCTGTAATTTTTTTCATAAGTCCCAGAATAGTTTGTACACGTCAACAAAGCCACATACATTCTCAGCATGGATACCGTGTCAGAGTGAGAAAATAAGCCACTAACCTCTAGTCAGAACCTGACAGGAACCTGACAGGAACCTGACAGGAACCTGACAGGACTAGAGGCACCCAGAACTGTGGACTACTACAGAGACAGTAAGTGGCCTTGAAATTGTCTTTACCTGGGTGCTGTGGTGGTCTAGGATGCTGTGGGTTCCAGGGGTCCTGGGAGCTGTGTGGGGAGCTATCAAGGAGGAGTAAGACAGGGGTGGAGTCTACATTCACTTCATCACCATTGTCTAAGAACTTAAACTTCTTTCTTCCTGGTCAAAGGGAACAGTTTGTGTTGACCTGTTGCTATCAGGCTCTAGGACCTTCTTCTTTGGCTTCTGTCTCTGAGACTCAGGTTTGCTTTCTTCTGGAAACTAAAAATCAACAAACACATCAAGTACCTATGAAGTGCCAAGGACTTCCTGGCAGCTGCTTCCATCAATGCTTCCTCAGCCCCGTGGTCAAAGAGTTCTCATTCTTCCGTTTTTAGGTGAGAGAAACTGCACTCCAGAGGACTGGCAACTTATCCCATTCTCCTCAGGCAAGAGGAAGATTTGGGAGTTGGACTCAGGAATGTCTTGACTTGTGTCTGGTGCCATATTGTCTAGAAGAAGGCGAGGTTCCAGGTCCATAGGTCCCAGGAAAGAGGATGGTCTGCCCAATAAGAGTGTAGAGCTCTGCAAATGTTAAGAACAACACGACCAGAGCCCAAGACCAGTGGACTGGATATATAATTCTGGATGGAAAAAATGCCAAAGGCTACCATTCACTGACCTTGTTCGCTATGGATTAACACCTTCCTTACATGGGTCTGGCGAGGGTGGTGCTGTAGCTCTCTCAGGTTCACAAGTCCCGCAGAAATGTTGAGTAGTTCCTGAAGGCCATACAGCCAATAAAGAGGCAGAGGGAGAGTTTGAACTGAGACAGAACTCTTACAATATGCAAGGCTTCCCTTAAGGTTAGAGGGAAAAAGTTCCCAGATCTTAGTGTTAATAGGTAGGCTGAACACTAAAAGACAGCTACAGATACTGTGTCCCCAGTCCTTTAATTTTTACAAGTTAACTAACAAGTTATGAAAAAACTGTAGTAGGCGACTTCCAAGGCTGGGTCCTAAAAGCCAATGAGCTTTGCCTTTCTCTGCTGAAACACTCAGTTTTGGATCCCCAGAATGACTATGCTCCAGGGAAGCCCAGACCAAGAACAGGTCACGTGCAGGTGTCCAAGATAGGGGTGATGAATAAGCTTGCAAGGAATGTGGGTCTCCAGTCCAGCAAGCAAAGTCTTCAGGGGACTGCAGCTTCAGGACATCTCAATGCAAACACATAAGAGATCCTAAGACAGAACTGTTCAGCTGAGCCCCGCCCACTCTTTCTTTAATCCACAGAACTATAAGGAAAAGACAGTGGTTCTTTTGAGTCAGTGAGTTGTTAATTAGAAAGCAACCCTCAGTTTTCTGATCCAGCCATCCTTCTTGTGAAGTGCTGGTACTTTCTAACAACTGTCAATACTTCCTAAGCTCTTTGGTCTAGGAGCTCCAATTCTTCTTTCACAGATGAGCAGACTACATCTCAGAGAATCTTTGTGTTCCTTCATAGATGTCCTAAATCAACAACTACCACTGCCGCCTCTCGGCTGCTACTTCCACCCCGCCCTGCCACGAAAGAAACAAGCATTGGCAATTGAGTTCACACCAAACATTGTCCTGCTAGCTGATCTGATCCTCCTTGAGTAGATAAAGCGCATTGCATTTGAAAGGTGTGATATTTAAGTGCCGAAGAAGACATTTCCTTTACCCAGAGTGCTTTCTGCTTCAGCACAGTTTAAACGACCACCATGTCTTGGATCTGGGATGTTTTCCAAAGGCCTAAATGTTAAAGCCTTGGTCCTTGTTTGACACTGTTAGGTGTCAGTCATGGTTCTAGAAGGTGCTAAATTTCAGGAATCTTTAAGAGATGGGGTCTAAGCCTGGTTGGTGGTGGCACACACCTTTAATCCCAGCACTCGAGAGACAGAGGCAAGAGGATCTCTTTGAGTTCACGTCCATCCTGGTCTACAAAGAGAGTTCCAGGACAGTCAAGGCTTTTCAAAGAGAAATACTGTCTTGAAAAACCAAAAGTAAGAAACAGAGATAAATAGATAGATAGATAGATAGATAGATAGATAGATAGATAGATAGAT